>JAODUK010027321.1:0-23834 GCA_027564635.1 Typhlichthys eigenmanni
ATTTACACTGTTCTACAAGCTGTACAATCACTACTTTACATTGCAGAAAAGTGTCATTTCTTCATTGTTGTCACATGCTCACATATTTGCAAATATGTGAGGGGTGTACTCACTTTTGTGAGATACTGTATATAAAAGAAGCCAAATAACTAACGGGAGAGAGAGGACAAGACGGAAAGGAAGAGAAGGAAAGTTGGCATAGTTCGATTGATGTTTGTGGGATAGCCTACGTTTTTATGTCAATGGCAGCTTAATAAACATTTTCTTTTTATGACCAATCCAACGTTTTCTCTATTCGTGTCCCTGGAGGAATGATACCGTATGGATGTTGTAATAACCAGAGGTCCTTACCACGGTTCGGATCAGAAGCCTAGACAGTAACACAAGCACACTCATTTAAACCACATTAACGATGGGAGACGACAAGCACTAGCGCGCACACAGAGACTAAACGATTACATTATATCCTGTAACCTCGAGTCATGTCAATAATATCCTGGGTGTTTTTGCCTTTGTATGGTAGGTTGCCTATTAGCTACTAAAGTCGAAGTGCTTTGGTTGTGTTTCAATTTGCCGTTGCAAATTGTGAGCTACATACCCCACCGTTGTCCTTCGTCATCATGCTAGTATTCCAGTCTCTTTGCTCGTATGAATTGGCCCAGGCAGCACGCTCAAAGCTCGCCACAACAGGTAGTAATTTAAAAGGAGATAGATTAGTGTTGCGTCAATAGTGTTAATACTTTTTAATGCGGTAAACATTTCAAATTAATTATAAAGATTAATGCTTTAACGCTCCTAGCACTAATATATATATATATACACACACTATATATACACACACAGTATATATATATATATATATATATATATATTTATATATAGTGGATCCAATACATTATGATGTTATTTTATCAATGCCATCTGACACTGACACATCGATTTATAATTTTAGCTCCAAAATGTTTTCTGTTTCTAAGCCAAGACGTTTAGTGCATATAAGAATACTGTATAATGTACTATCACAATTTCTGCCTGTATTATTTTGCACTTCCTTAATTAGTGCCTTCAGCTGGTAGCTCTGCGCCAGACATGGTACAGGACAGTTTCCTATAATAAGCGGCCCCAGTGTGAGGTCCAGAGTTACACAGTGGATTTTCATCTTTGGCGACAGTGGGCAGCATGGCTGGGCCTGCGGTGAACAGCGACCTGACAAATGTTCCATCGCCGTGGACAGGAGGAGAGCCCCTGCCGTGCGGGACCCCCTGACAGTGACACAAATGGCTGTGGTCACATGGCGGTGGCCGACGCTGACTGTGCCATTGCCCTTGACATGAAGCGCCAGAGCCAAGAGAGCGAGGCGCAGGAAGGGCAGAATATAATGAAGCCTGGTGAGGTGTCAGCAGCTCCACCCGTCTTGACCACACCAGCCGTGTCAGCTGCCTGCTGCCGCAAAGTGCTGCTCCATGACGGGGGTGGTCCTCATGTCCTATCAGCACTGCACTGGCTTCCTGCTGGTTCTTTACTCTGGGCCAATCAAGGAGCAGGAGACAAGGTACATCTTATACTCTGGGCCAATCAAGGCGCAGGAGACAAGGTACGTCTTTTACTCTGGGCCAATCAAGGCGCAGGAGACAAGGGCAAAGTGACAAGTGCAGACTGGGACTGGGAGACTAGTTGAAACCCCCTCAACTGCTTGGTAGGGAATGATTTATAGATGAACCCACTTTAAAACAGGACTTCAGGTCTAGACACACTGACTACACACTGGGATATGGGCTTAGAGGTTAAAACAGTCTGACTGTGTCATATGGGCACACCGTGGACGTTTTAAATTTATTTGCTCAGGAGAGAGATAGAGAGAGAGAGAGAGAGAGAGAGAGAGAGAGAGAGAGAGAGAGAGCTTTATTAGCTTCACAGGATGAAAGCAGCAACCCAACAAAGGCGTTAAACAGCATGGAATCGGTGCTTCTTCATGAGCAAAATCCCTGTCATCTACGTGCGAGGCCACATTATCTGCGAGCGCAGCAGTGACTTCAATGCAAAGTGACTCAGCGGGAAGTGGCTGGCCTGTGAACAATTAGCCTATAGCCCATAACCCGTTAGCTGTTAGCTTGGATTATACGCCGCCCTTCTTTTGACAGCTCTTCTGAGCTCGCAACGTGCGCTTTCTTTTGATGTTACAAAATCCCTGAAGACGCCACGTTTGAAAACCGCCGCTGCCTCTGTCCTTACCTTCCGAAAACGCCAGCGCTAGGAAGGCACAAATCAAGTAAGCTTATAACTTAATATGTATGGCCCTTTAATCGCGGTTCCCACCTCGTGTTTGCTTCACGGGTCCACATTTCAAACACATACAATTAAGATGCTGTCTGCAGTGGAAGTGGCAGTGGATGAGATGTGGATGTTGGATATTATTGATGCTGTTCATACATGGTAGAAAAGGGGGGGGGGGGGGGGGGGGGGGGGTCCGGACGATGTGGCTGTTATTGCCAGTCAGTCTGCCTTTTCTTTTGATAGACAGAAGCAAATGAGTATCATGTTCGCCTCTAAGCCAGCCTCCTCGAATCTGTACAACGCAACAATTTGAAAACGAGTGTCAGAGTTGCCAGGGCTTAATTTTCTGCAGTACATTTCATGACAGTGAAGACTTGATTGCCATTTTACCAATTTGCCATTTTAAGTTTGTATGTTAAAAGTCTTGCATTCCCTCCACACTTTCACCTCACAAGTTGTGTTTCAAAAATAAACTGTGAACTGGGGCAGTCACTGGGGGCTTCTGAGATAGTTCTAATGCAATCATGGTGTGTAGGAATCTATCTTACATACACAGTTGGCCCTACAATTCTGGGTCTCATTAGACATGATTTCCTAGCTCAGGTCCAGCCCTGTTGGAAGACCCCCTAATAGCAAGCCATTCAACACCTTGATTTAATCCGTTACCCATTGCCCTGTATTGACTGGCCGCAGAGCTTAGGCGATTGCTTAGCGGAGAGCATATTTTGCTTTTGTGCCCTTTTTGCTATTTCTGGATCTCCGCCCTCATATTGGAATGACAGGTCATCGTTCAGATGAGAAGCACTATCTCACACTGAGATGGTGTGTGGATAGTCCTGATAATAAGGACATTAAACATCTCTGACTGGGCAAGGGTGACCTTCCTGCCATAAATATGAGCTATGTGTTTTTCCCCGACGCTAACAACGGGCTGGAGATTAAAGGCATTCTCTATAACCTGTGACTCCCTATATGCAGATACGTGAACTGGGCCAGTAAGGGAGAGAACTAAGATTGACCACGGTGGAAGCACTTGCACACACCGCAGCCTGACTCTTATTTAACCCAATAAATCATCCTTTGTGATATACAGTGTTTCTCAATGTTTCTTGATGGAGAAAAGATGAAAGAAAACAGACATATAGCAATCCCAGAAGGATACCCAACTGACTGCTCTGTAGCTGAGTGGCGTGAGAAAGTGTGACAGTTTTGGGTCAAAGCACGATTCCCTTCGGCTTACCGGCCACAGAGCGATCTCAGTGGGTACCTGAGAGCTGCAACACACTAACTCGATGCAATATCTCATCATGTGTCCTAACAATCTGAAAAGTAAACTCAGAGTGGAACTCATACTCTCATGGGACATACGGTAAGCAAATCTGCTGAGTGAGATTTCTTCTGGAATTTGCCTCACTGGCCAAATTAATACCCGACAGGCTTCCATTTGAATAAATACAAATGATGAGAAATGTTTGCATATAATGTTTAGTTATAGTGTGTAGATAGATCATGCTAGAACGGCGGGGTCAGGAGTTAATTTCACTGCTGAAGTGTTCAGATACTTTGCAGTGTTTATCCCATTGTATTGATTGTACAAAGGTACAAAGGACACGGTTGTATTCTAGCAAGTAGCAACATAAATGTTATTTTAAATTCTGTTATTTTAAATTCATTCTGCTAACTTCGATCTCAAATCAAAACAGTGTCGCCCCGCGGTCCTCTGCGACACCGCTTCACACGTCGAAATGCATTGTGAAGCGGTGTGAAGCAAATGAGACGTCGAATTCTCATCTTTGGATAAGAGCAAATTATCAAAGTTTCTTTTCCAATCAAGAGAACATGATGTTTTAATTTTCAAATGTAATCATTGTCAAATGTTGCACGCAGGTTCAGCAGTGCAACATTGTATTACTCAACAGAACAATTATATCCTTCACGTTTAAATATACCTCCCCTGCAGGAATGAAGTACTTGTGACTTAATTAATACAGGGAGCTTCTCAGTAAGCCTTGTTGATGAGCAGAAAGCTGTGAGACTTACGCAGGGAGTGCCACTCGTCCTGTCTTATCGTCTTCGTGATGTTGTACGACAGGTTTTTGGGGATCGTGGCTGAGGAGTAGTGGTACTTGATGTACGAGCACCTCACAATCGAACCTGCGGAGAGAGAAGAAACAGCGGTCCTGAATTTTTACCTCCTAGTTTTACGAGAGTGCATTTCTCTCACGTCATTACACAAACTTTACACAGGGGACATGAAGCAAAAAATAGAACAGTATATCCTCTCAAGATACTATTGTTTTATAGTGGCATGGTTCAAATAAAGAGGTTTTTGGAAGCAGTTAATTGAATGACCAGAATTTGGCAAATGGCTTTTCTTTCACAAGACAAGAACACACCATCTATTATGTGATGGCCATTGTATCACGGCTATGGGAGGAAATTCAACATTTATTCTGTTATATCTCTGACATAATGGCTGTCAGACATAACATGCATTCTCCCGAAGCAATTAACTAATCAGTATGAAGAGCTATTCAGCATATGATTATAGATCTCTTTGATTATTCTCCTTCCTTGGGACAGACGAAACATTTCCTGTTTCAGCGTAGACCTGGGTCTTGCAGATAACTGAGAGAGGGAGAGAGATGTCTGAATTTCCAGAGGCAATCTAATCTACCATACGCAATTCTAACTGAGATGTGGAGAAACTGCTGTGGAACCCAAAAAAACAGTGGGCCTTGGTACAGCATATTGGATGGCCTCCCTTAGTATAATCCAAACAATTCAGTTAACTTCAATGCAGTCCTACTCTATTTTAACCATTTCTACATCTCTTTGGAGGTAAACCAAAGTTTCAGCCCCCCCTCTTCCCCCCCTTCCTTCCCCACCTCCACCAAATAGAAGCACATTCATTCCAGGTAAGGTCTGTGGGACTGTATCTCACGCCTGCCTGCCCTCACCAAAAAAGGCATCAGCTCAGGTCTCAGTGGGTCAAACCCACCACATCTGTAGGCCAAAGGAGAACTCTTCCCCATCTCATCTCTGCAAAAAGTTGCAAAAAGCCCCTGTTTTGGTCTCTGTGTGTGTGTGTGTGTGTGTGCGTGTCCTTGGGGGGGGGATGTAGGATTGTGAAGTCTGAATACTAAGACTGTAATTTGCTGGCTAGCGGCAGAAGAGATACTCTCTTTTTTTTCTGCATGTATGCTCTAATTATCTCTAGCAAGGCTGTGTGGGTTACAGAAAATTGCATTTTGGGAATTCTGGGAGATTTTATGTGTATGGACCTAGAAAATGAGGAAAACATCACTCACTGCCTCGAGTCACGTGGCCATGACCGCACATTGTTCACGCGCACGCACGCGCGCACACACACACATGCACATTTGCACACAAACGCAGTCATTAATGCATACAGACATAAACACGTCTTATAAAAAGAACCGGTGACAATAGTAATCTACCTGTTCATGATAATATCTCTATATGTGGTGCTATTGACATCCCACTGATATAGGATGGAAAATAATATTGGCTATAACCATAAACTGATGTTACTGTATTCATTTAATTCACAGAGTACTGGAATTTGGCGATGGAGTGCCTACTCCAGGTAGGGAATGAGTCCTTACCCCAAGTGAAGGAGTTTAGGTACCTCTGGGTCTTGATCGCGAGTGAGGGGACTATGGAGCGGGAGATTGGCCGCAGAATCGGAGCAGCGGGAGTGGTATTGCAATCACTTTATTGCACCGTTTTGACGAAAAGAGAGCTGAGCCGGAAGGCAAAGCTCTCGATCTACCGGGAAATTTTAATGTTCAATGTGTTTAATTTTCAATGGTAAGGATGCCCCCTGGGCGCCTCCCTTGGGTGGTGTTCCAGGCACGACCAGCTGGGAGGAGGCCTCGGGAAAAACCCAGGACCAGGCGGAGAGTTTATATCTCCACACTGGCCTGGGAACGTCTCGGGATCCCCCAGTCAGAGCTTGCTAATGTGGCTCGGGAAAGGGAGGTTTGGGGTCCCCTGCTGGAACTGCTGCCCGATGAAGATGGATGGATGAAGGATGGATGGATGGATACTGGCATTTCTCCTCTTGAAACAACGATGATATACTACCACTACCATATAATACCCACAGATAATGCCACCCTCCCTCACACATACGCACATTTCCTGGAGTGTCTACCCAGAAGTAAAATGCAGCATGGATTAATCAATGGTGATCATCATATGTGATCAATGTTCCTTACCTATAGCATCAATTGATGTTCCCACAAATCACCTCCTGTTACACAAGGTTCTACATTCATGCACTGTTGAGCATGACCACTTTGTGGTCCTTGCAGGCATGTCTTGTTGAGACTCTACATCATCTATAATGGAGACATCAGGAAAAGTGGTCGTTCTTCCTCAGTGTAAAAGCTGCCGCTGTGCCATGGATTTTCCAGAGGCTTAGAGCGGTCTGTGAGAACTGGAGGTATTTCAAATGGGCCAATAATGCCGGAGGAGACCCCAGCCCAGGCAATAGGCATCTATTATCTGACGGTGCGTTCATTTGAACTCACAGCTCAGCACTGTTAAATAAGCTCACTCTGGACTAACTCACATATGGCAGTGCATTAACAGGGCTTCTACAGGAGAAAATCAACAGTGCAATTTTAAGCCCATTGACATTCTAGACACACAGGGGTTTAAAAGGCAGTCTTTCTGCTGTAATGTAAAAGGGGACTGCAGTATGCAGATTAAATATCTGAAAAACAAATCAAGGCTCATTGTCCATCTGACCAATATGGTTCTCTGCCGTCCTATTATGAATATGGACAGAATGGGTTTAGGGAAATTCAGAAGACTTATTGTTGTACAGATCACAGAAACAAATCCAGCCACTTACTTTCTGTCATGGTAACGGCACAAGGGGATTGAAATATAGACTATGATCATCACCCTTCCAAAAATACAAAGAACCAAGAGTTTTCCTGACATTCCACACCTTTTATCATGCTTGGGACCAAAGATCCTCACCCTCAAATACTCTTTTAAGTACCAATGTTTCCCTACCGGCAAAAAGAAAAAAAAAAAAAGAAAAAAGAGTGGGGTCACACATCTTAAAGTCAGACAGGTTTCGGCTATTGCAACCACCTCTGATGAAGGCTCTATAGCCGAAAGTACTCTCTTGTTGAATTGTTATTAGGTTTAAGCACTCTTATTTTTTGGAAGCGCATTTATTTTCCCCAAATTTTAGGATTCCTTACTGGCATTTCGTTCTTTTTACACAGGACTCCAAATGCCCCTTCCTTCTGATATCGTCAGTTTAATTTCCTCTTGATCTTCTGCTTGATCTTTTTTTGTTTTGTTCTACTGTTTCACTTGACTTGAAGACACTGAACACTGTCGTGTCTTGCCAAAGCATCTTTCCTGTGAGTCCCGTTCGATATTTATGTGTGATGCCTGTGTACCCTCACTGGAAAACATAGGCGCTGTGGGATTGTCTGTGTGATGTGAAGTCACCTTCACATATTTCTCTCTGCTATGCCAAAGGTGAGCAAGCAATTTAAACAATCAAAAAAATAAAAGGCTTGCCTTAGTTGCCTGAGGACTAGCATTGTTCATCTTTGAAATTGAGATTAAATTGTTATCTTTGTTTCTTGGAATGAACAGCACTGTTGTTCAGCTGTCTTTATAACCATTAAATTGAACGTCAGAATCAAAAGTTATTTGCCACATTTAGTGCCCATTCACAAACACCACAATTTCACAGGGCAAACCTGGCAGCAGAAAATATTTTCAGCAACAATGTTACTGTTCAGCCATCTTTATAACAAATTAATTATTAAATGTCAGAATCACCATCACATCACATTGGCCGCATTTAGTGCCCACAAAGAAACACCACCACAAAAAGGGACATAAGCTTTCAGCCTCATCTCAGAAAAACTCATTTAAAAAGTGTCTAATTTTTCTCCAGACAGCCCGCACTGATGTCTTGTTGCCTTCCTTCCCCAGTAGTTTTTAATGAAACACGGAGTTACAAGGCCATACAAGGGAACTTTGCTACTGTTCTCTCAAGGGGTGAACAGGAAAATTTGCTTTCAAGTCTGTAATACTCTTATCACATCTCTTTAAGTGATTCTCACAATATATACAGTATTGGCAGATGGCACAACAACAAAAAAAATGCAAAAAAAAATCTGTCAATACATTTGCTGACAGGCTGCAGTTTCGAATGAGCTGTGAGAAATTCTATGTTCATCCTTACATTATTTCCATTATTCATATCTCCATTGCTGTGCACTTACACACCAATCTGGCTGTTATGTTGTCAGCATTACATCTTTAAATGGCCTGTGCCCACTTACAGTATAACTTAAATAATACAAATCTTCATACCCCACCACAAATCTAACTAAAATTAAAATATATGTTTATTTAATTAAGTAAATATTGAACGAGTGAAGTCGGATTTCTACCATATTACAAAGGTTTTGTTCATTTTTAAATGGCTTTGTGTATTGAGCAGAATATATTATGAATACCACATTACCTGTGAAGAGCTTCTTATTTACAGCAATAGACAAACCCTATACAAGCTGTAGAAGAATCACAAAACCAATAACCCTCGATGCAGTCGGGGCTCCTTAAAAACAATATTTCCTTAATACATTGCATATTCTTGCCTCAGGTACAGTCTTCGAATTTAAATATTTATAGAGCGATAAGGCATACAGTATTATAATGTATTTAAAAAATGTTTGTGCAGCCATTAGCATCTGCACCTTTGACCATATCCCAATGTTTAGGCTACCTGACCACAAGCTAAATGTATTCTCTTGTTTTACTGACAATGCATTACAAAACAAACTATTGATTCTGATGCCTTTCTTCAGCAGAGAGCAGCTGTTTGTGCAATAAGGCCACTGGGCGCTCAAGGCTAAAACTGGCAAATGGTACATTTGGAGCGTGGAAATAAATCATGGGATGAATCTATAGTGACCCACTAATTAAAATCCACCGCGCCTTCATTTGGAATCATGTCCAAAGTGTTTGCTTCAGCAAATCCAAAAGGGCTAGCCTAATTAATGCCTTAGTCACAGCTAATAAACCTACTGAACTAGCTTGAGTGTTGACATGCTGATATGTCCACAAGAAAGGTGCTGCATCTTGCGATTAGCGGTGCGGAATGAGAAGCGGGAGTATTAATCACCAGACGCTAGCTTCGTGTGGAACATTAAATATCTTTCCCCGCCAATCACAATCTGAAGCTGCGTTGCACTTTCTACTGTTTGATTCCTCCGCGTTAGACTGCCAATAGTCACTGTCCTTCCCAAGTCGTACACTGCGCTACATCATACGACGCTTCCCAGGAAGATGCCCACCCCTCCCACATCCCCCCAACTCCGCAACAATGATAGCTTACTGCTGCCGCTCTCCAAAATGGGGCTCCTAACTCAGTCATTTTAGCCAAATTGCCCTTCAGCTTTTTACAAACATCTTGGAGCCAGACACCATTTGCACGCTGTTGTTGATTGTGACAGAAAGTGATTGCAGCTTATGAGTGGAGCTGTGTGTTTGTGTGTGTGTGTGTACTGTATGTGTGCTTATGATCACTCAAACTGTGTGGCTGAATGCACAACAGCTATATTTCATGTATGCCTGTGTGCTTCTGTAGCAAAACAGACATGCTAAAACCAGGTCCGCCAGTACAGTAAAGTAGAAACCAACCAGCTCAGCTGACGTTGACATCTTATACTGTGTTCAACTGTGCAATTTGTGCCATGCACACATTTCTGCTATGACTAAAACGGCCTACGTAAAACGTAGGTGTGGGCTTTTGCCATTGGGCCTTACAAACCCCTCGCAAATACCTCAGAGAAGAAATCTCAGTTAAAACATGCTTCTGAAAATTATTTATTGATTCACCAAATCACTCAGGAGGCAGGTTGAAAAAAAAAAAGAGAATAACAGCGGAAAAGGTGCCGCATTGTAACAAACAATTTCATAACTGTTGTCTTCCATCGATCCACCGCGAGCACACTTCCTGCCGTAAATGGTGGACTATTGAAATCCAGTTCTTGCTGCGCCTGGGGTACAAATTACCATCGGTGAACGGCTGTCGGGGCTCGCGTAATGGATATGAAAACACAGGGAGGTGCCACCTCTTAGATATAAAGTGGTGCTGGTGTTGTGACTGGCTGGGTACAGTTACATGCCACACTGTCACTCGCTGCTGCTCGTACACACCGTTATTGTTTTCGGCTGCCCACTGCAGAGTCAGAGATAGGCTGGTCAGCCGGCAATCTGCCAGATGGGAGGTCTTGCAGCAGTTCAAGTCCTGCGTGGCCTTGTTTAGTTGTTGACCCACTTCACACCTGCCGGTCTCTCCACCTTCCCCCACCGTCCCCAACGGCACTGATAATACATCCTGGTGGGATTAGAATCAGCCAGTGAGTCAGGCATGATGTCCTGATGTTTGTGTGTGCCCAGCTGGAGATGTAGAACCTAAATAGGAAGGGATCAGGCTCAAGGGCTGGAGGGGTTGGGTATGGCCTGGAAGGGGGAGGGGAGGGGGGTTTTAAGGAGAATCAGCCATCTTCTGAAATGCTTTATGGCTGCTGGGCCACAGAAACAACTGCGATGGTGAGACGCGTTAGCTAACGAGTCGGCTGCTGGTGTTAGCAAAGGAGGCGTCATTTTCACTAGTAGCAGTTGGTGTCACAATCACGAATGCATAATTATTCAAGTGTTATTTAAAATTACACTTCTCAGTTGTGTCATAGAGCCCCCAGATAGTTACTAACTATTGCAATCTAATGTGTAAGCTACAGAAATACACGTTATGTCAAATACACTAAGGGCCTCATGTACTAACGTGTTAGCGCCTGCTTTAGGCGTAATTTCGTAGCACTTTGCGCCTAAAAACATAGGATTTTACTGTATGTACGAACAGCACGCACATGGCTAAAGCGCTATTCTGCCTGCTGAAAACACACAGGATTGCAGGTTGCCCTTTCCTATTTATGCATATCATGCATTCACGGGAGGGTCGAGAAGTGATTAACTATTCCGTTGTATGAAAACTGTTGTATGAAAAGTCGGTTTTGCAGTGAAGATTATCTGCCACTGAAAAGCAGGTGTTATCCCAGTTAGTGTGTATCTTTGAACAGGAGAAGCAAGCAAGGGCAAGGTTAATCCCAAGAAAGACGAAGACACACACATTGAACTTGTTTTCTTTTACTGAGTCTGCTGTTCCATTGCTTTCGGGCGCCGCAATTTACGGATATGGCTGGAACAGACCAGACCAGAAGTTTAGTGTAGTAAAACTAATATGCATAATATGCGTAACAATGTAATATGCGATGGCATATTCTGTTCACTATCGGCATTCTGGCTGCGCTCACTTATACGTTGCGCTCGCTAACGTACGTACATGAGGCCCGAAATAACTCCTCGCATTTCGCCAGTTTACCGTTCTCTGTGCGTGTTGAAAGAATTATCTCCTACTCCTACACAGCCCTGGCTCCGTAAAAAGTAACAAACAATGTGGCGAAAACCGCTCATATCAACAAAGCCGTAGTACTACACTTTGCTTCACAATGCGTTTCAATGTGTGGAGTGACGCGGCGGACGTGCGGAGGGATATTATTAGCAAGCGTTCTCGAAAATTACATTAATTAAAGGGGGGGGGGGGGGGTATCACAATAAAACATTCATAAACAAATAAATTAATAAACATACAAACATATAAGGTGATAATTGGAATTTAAGTGGTGTGTACAAAATGTACTGAGGGCAAATTAGTGAGTGGCTGCATGGTTCCACCATCGTTGACCTAATTCTGCCTCATACACAGCTGACCCAATTCCTCAATAATAACCAATTAAAGAGCAGAAAATCTGGCACCTTTCCTTTTCAAGCTCAGCAGCTTTTCATTAAAATCTGTCCTGTCAGTTTTCCTAGCCACAATCCGCTACTCTGAAAACAAATGAACAAGTAGCTGTTAAACATTAGATGCATCTGAACAGGTTGGAAAGCGATATAGGGGAAGGACAATCATTAGCGGAGGAACCAGAGATTAGGTCACAGCAAAGCAGCCATTACTGTACATTCCTGTGGATTCTCCTATCAAATGAAATACCTAAAATAATATTATTTTAACTATAAACAGTTAAGTATTCAATGATATTACATACTGTGGTGAAATTAGATAGTCCTAATTTCAAATGTCTTTGATATGCAAAAACATTCTGTATCACTATTACTATTACACAGTTTAACATAGCTGGCTTGCCATCACTGTTAAAAATTAGTTATGATAAGATTAAGATGGTTTATTCAGAAGTTTGCCGTTACAGATTTTTGTACCTTTCGATCAGTTAAAAAACTGGGCAGAAATTATGATTATGAGCAATCTATTTTTACACAGTTTGTCTATACCAATATCAACTTCCAGCAAAAAATGTGGCTTCACATAATCACAGCGGGGTCATGAGCCAAATAGGTCCATCCTGTCAGATTTAATTAACATGCGGTGCAGGGATGGTGTGTGTGTGGGTGTGTGCGTGCGTGTGTGTGTGTGTGTGTGTGGGGGACGGGGGGACGGGACGGGACTATTTTATGTTATATTTACACATTTCAACAAGACTGAAACAACTATTCTTGCTTTGGAGCTATTATAGACCAACTATTTTTTTTACGTGGGGTAAAAAGAACCCAGCTGATGACACTTTGTCATTACGAGGAAGCAGTGGAAATGTTACCATGACTTATTGATGGTGTTAGCATACGGTGAAGCCATGAATGTCATGTAAATGCTCCATTTTACCCAATAAAACCATTAACGGAAGATTTACTATAGCTAAATGTACTGTGGTAGCACAAGGCAGAAATGAAACACGACCAATACTACTACTATAGACACGTCACAGACACAACACACGCACGTTTTTCGTTTTTACAGCCATGGGCAGTTCAGCAATGAGGTTGTGCATCAAAAGGTCACAGCTGCCCTTTCTCTGATCTGGGCCATGCTCCTCACTGAACACCCCCCCCTCCTCCCCCTCCTGTCTCCTCTTTTGAGTGCAGTATTGGGATTACAGGGCTTAACGCAGGCCTAAAACTGACGTTATGGTCCAGGCCCATCATTCATCATTATACCACTCAGAGCTCCAAATAAGGTGTGCGTGTGTGTGCACGTGTGTGTGTGTGTGTGGGAAGGGGATGATGGGAGTGTGAGATGTCTGCCTATGAGAGGGAGAGGGCAGCTAAGCATAAGCATAAGCGAGATTTGGCAGAAAGAGCAGAGTATGGAAAACAGAGGAGAACAATCTAGGTGAATCAGTGTGTGTGTGTATGTGAGAGAGAGAGAGTAAGAGAGAGAGTAAGAGAGAGAGTAAGAGAGAGAGAGAGCATCCTGCAGCATTGTGCTTGTGTGCGTATGTGTCTTCGGGGTGATGTCATCGTTATTTCAACACAATGCAAATTCCATATCTCCTCATTTGCCTGCAGTGGAAGTTGGCCCTCAGACAGCGACGGCAGCAGCACAACTCACCAGGAGGAGAAGGCAATGGCTCCAATCAACGACTCAGAATGGGCCTTATGTGAGCGCCCAGGGCACAGGTTTGTCACTGACAGGTTCTCCTCTGTTGATTCCCCACCCCACTGCACGCGGGCACTATAATTCAACACTAGAAATAACCAGCGATCTTAGATTATCCACTGCCGGTATGAGTTTTCTTGGAATCTACTTTTAACTGTACTGCTGGATTAACACGGGGCAATGACTTAATGTGGCCTGAGACAAGCAGTGTGATAAATATATAGGCAATGCTGGAATATTTGAGGAGTTCAGATGCAAAAAACTATAAATCAATCTGACATATTTTGTTTTAAATTTGGCAATATTTAAATAATTAATAATATATAATTATACCTACATGAATGCAAATACATTTTCATAAAAAGCTAAATCGTCGTCAGACGATAGCCACAGACGATAGACTGCTTACCTGCATGCAACTAAAGCTCGATCAAACCTGATTGGTCAATACTACTCGAACTACAAATTGACTACAAATTGACCAAAATCTTATGCCGCTGCCTATGTTCTGGATTCATATCTGTTAAAGAGATTAGGCTAACTAAACTGCATCCCAGTACCATGTACAAAGTTACTAAACCATTATGAGTAATTACATAATATTACTGCCACATCACAAACAAGCATGATGTGTTGTTTCCATAGATAGATTTGTCACAGTTTTTTCGCTGAGCAAATGTTTTATCTTCAGGGCCAAGCTTCTGCTGTTGGATCAACAATCCTGGCATTTGGACCTCCAGGGTATCTGCTCAGCAAAGGCACACCATCTCGTGTGTTTCCATCATCGCTGCATATTCTGAAAACAAACCCAAGGCAGTCTGCATGTAGGTCAACTCTTTGGTGTGATCTCTGCCTGTGTTCGCAGAACGCTCTGAGACATCTTAATTTGGCTCCAACGGCAGAACATCACGGAGTCGTACCCATGGCAATGGCCCATAGGGAAATGGTTTACACAGTTTGGTCATACTATTTCTTCTTTTACTTATTGTAAATACCTTATCTCCTCTTATCTCTTATTCTCTAAGTCAAATAATGATATGACAAACTACTGTATAAATACAGGGTTTAACCTGGTTATAAGTCAACATTTTTGGAAGATACAAGATGAGGATTTATATTTAGACAGACAGCTGAGCACGAGGACTGCTGCATTTATGAGGTTTGAGATAAGGCACGCCAAACAAATCAAGTCGTTGTGTGCCTCCGTATTTGGATGTGAGCTACTCAAGCCCCCAGCATTTGTGAGACAACCAAGGACAGCTCTCCAGGCAAGCCATGGAAGAAAGCCGTGGGCATAACCGACAGGTGGACCATATCCTACGTTCGTTAGTCACTTCAGTCTGTTAGTCATTTGTCTCTCGAGGCGGGTTTCCATCCTTGCATACGCACACAAACACAATGTGTGCAAATTAATAATATGACAAAGCACCTAAGATAATATGCACATGAAATTCATGGGGTGGCATAACCTTCCATTTCCCAGAGCTTAAGCATTAATTGAGCAATCGACTGGGACGTTTTTGGCAATGAAAACCATCCGATCGATCAATATTCTGTCAGATAGTGGGGAGTCACAGCCTCGGGTCTGTCTCTCTGGGAGAAGGTGTCAGACATATTTCCATAGAGCCTCCTTAAACACAACCCCCAGAGGCACACAGACATAAAGTACACTATATTTCTCTGCTTCACATTCTGTTCTAGCTCGGAACCCTTGCTTGCAATGCATTTAATTAACGCCATCACAACATAACTATACCATCTGTAAAGCCGTCTGGTGTGGGATGCTTTTTCACGATACACTTCGGAATCATCTGAATCTCTTTGATTTCAACAGCGCTGGAGATTAAAGGTAAACCCCTCGAATTGTGTGTTGAACTGCCCTTGTGACTGAAAGCCGGGTTACACACACGTTGTTGTTATTGTCTGAAACTCAAGGAGCGCATGGCCCCGCATGGTGAGTAATCCTCTACTCCTCCCCACAGCACCCTTAGGTTCACTGTTCTCTACCCCTCCCCCAAAAGGCTCCCACCACAATGTTGGTGCCCTGACACCTCTGTAAGTGCAAGTTGGAGAAAACAGAGAAAATTATATTATTTTATAGTTGTATAGTTTATTATATAAACTTATATAAACTATAGATATAATAAACTGTATATTATTTTATAGTTGTATAGTTTATTATATAAACTTATATACATATAATCAACTGTATATTATTTTATAGTTGTATAGTTTATTATATAAACTATACTATACAGATAATATAATGTATATTATTTTATAGTTGTATAGTTTATTATATAAACTTATATAAACTATACAGATAATAAACTGTATATTATTTTATAGCTGTATAGTTTATTATATAAACTTATATAAACTATACTGATAATAAACTGTACAGTACAGAATATCCTTCTTTCCACTGAGAGATTTGACATTTGGTTCATTCACTTGCAGCATTAAATACATCTGCCACTATTCATAGCTATGCCAGTTATAGTGATATAAATGAGCCCAAAGATGGTGGATCACATTCAAATTGTAGCTGGCTGGTGGACTATAGTACAGTGTTGTAACGACTTAAGCAGTAGATGGATTGATACCCTGGGCAGATGCATTAGTCCAAGTAAGCTGACTCAGTAATAGCTCACAGTACAGTCATGTAGAGGTTGATTATTAAAATGGAGATGACGCAAATGATTTCCGCAAAGAAATACAAAAAGTAATGAGACACAAAACTGTGAAAAGAATTCAATGCTTTCGTTTATGGTACACTAAAGAGAATAGAGCAGACAGATGCATTGTAAATCTAACATGGCTATTGTATTTCTAGACAGAATGGAAACATGTTACCTTTTACACAGAAACCCTCTACAAGGCTGTCTACGGCCTTCTGTGCTGCTGTTACAGTATATTGAAGACATGTATAATAAAATAATGAAACTGGGCGCTTACAATGAAACTGAATAATGGGCATTCATTTGTGCGAAGGTCTAGTCTAATGTTCGGTTTGAACTGATATTTCCTGTGCCGACCCCATACATGCAGACCAAGCCGGTAAAATCTGACATAAGTCTGTTGTTTTAAATTGCTTGTTTTGTTTGGTCAGACTCAGACTAGTCCCTCCTCTAAACACACCGGTGATTGGTCATTTGCTATTCTGAAGTTGTACCACGCTACAGGGTGATTATAACCAGGCGATAGTCTGCAGTTGAGCCTATGTGGGTAGATGTGGAGGTGAATATCAAACAGTCACATAAGGGTAGCTGGCTCCCATTGACGTCACGCTGACATCTTAGTCAGGCACGTTGTCTTCAGTTTCACAATCACATGGATCGATAGCAATGTCTAGCCTGTTGTGAGGCCTCCAGAAGACGCAGAGCTGTGACATTACAGTATAGCCTGCAGACTTCAAAGCCTGCCCTGGAGTTTAAATAAGATCTGTGTGGATACAAACACACTGAGCTCAATTTCTCAACCTATCTAGTAGACTATAGGTTTCACATCAATAAACCATACATCATGTCAGTTAGTTATTCAGCCGAGAAAGAATTGCCATTTCCTGGCTTACGAACTACACATTAAGCAATCTGTATGCTACACAAGGCCTATATTTTTCTAGACTAAACGCATTTGTAAAACTAACCTGCAGCTGCAGTTGACTATAACCATTAGGAACAAAAAAACAAAACACTGTTTTCCCACAAAATAATAATCTCTTCTATTCATAATGTTAAGTGGTGCCTTGAAGGCTTTCAGCGTCCATGTCCCAGACTAACCTTAGAGCCCCCTATACTCCGTATGAGATACAGTATATTTACAACTAGTCTACAGTATATGGCTGTGTGCAGAAAATTGCATCTGATAGCCGCCTCAGTGTTTGCGCCATGTTCGGGCTCCCGATGACAACGTTAACACAATCTCATTCCCACTGCCACGAAATGGAATTCAATTAGAAGCCGAAACATTGTGGCAGCGGTGGGCCCACCACCTACCACCCCCTGACCATCAGCAGAACAGATCCAAATGAATGAAGGGCACACTGGGCGAACAGCGCCCCTTGGAAATTGAGTTCATGACCTTCAGATAGCTGATTCGGCGGCACACAAAATAAATAATAAAAGGAAATGAGGCACCGGAACCACATAATTATAGACTGTGAAGCCTTCATAAAGTTCCATGGCCGTGTCTAGTAAAGGTCATGACCAAATAACCAGAGATTCCAAGTTAAGCAAAAGAACAAGGACGTCCCCCTTTTTTAAAAGCTGACACAAGGAAACTTTGCGACATAACTACAAAAGTTCACATGTAAATCAGCTCGTTGGAGTACAACTGTCTCGGGCCAATGTACACGATGCCTGCGGCACTCCCCCCCCCCCCCCCCCCCTTTCTCTACAAGGTGGTGCACCTCTACGTGTTCCCAACGAGCTCGGGGCCATGCCCGTGTTGTATCACAGCTGTAGGAGGACGTGAGACCACTGCAGATGGGAGCCCAGTGCCCAGTGCAGCGTTGAGTGGCCTAGGTGTCTGTAACAAGACCCACGAGCCAACCTGACACCGATACCTTGACACCGTTTGGCAGCGGTCAGAATCCCAAACTCCCAGACTCGCACCGCACGCCCGCGGTGAACGGGAGTGCCCGTGCTCGCTGACGTGTCTCTGCGAATGTGTGTGTGTACTGTACGTGCGCACGAGTTGGTTGGTGTGATCACATGTAACCGAGTAGCTGCTGACGGTAATTCAAGTGGACACACGTGTAAAAAGAGTGGGATTATAGCTTCCGAAAAGGCTCAAGAACACACACAGATAAAGACAACTTCCACATACAGTATATCAAAGCTATAGCCTTTTATCTGAAAAATAATTGACCTTTACCTTCTGCGATAGGTAGTAGTCTTACCTGAAGTCTGTTTGTCTGTTTGTCTGTTTGACATGCTTGCAATGTATTGACGGTACATTTGCAGCCATGTTGCTGCAGGGAGCTCAGAGTCAGAAAAGATGTGATGGACTGACACAGTCAGGCTGTAAAAGTTCAAACTTTAATAAGGTGGCTAATCCTGACACGTCTCCGTTCTCAGTGAATCCAATGGATGAGAGGAGCTTTGCCACGCACAGTAGGACCACGTTTATAAAACGCTGATTTGGAAAAAAATCCCGGTTCCACCTAGGGTAACGTTTATTTCCATGTTACTCTGTTTAACTCTCTGATGAAGGCAAGATGCCAAAATGTGTTGGCAATGTGAGTACATTAAAGGCATTTTAAAGTTATTTAAAGTGGAGCGCTTGTTGGCAAAGTGCGCCTACCGAGCAAGTTCCGGACAACAAAGAGCCTTCCAGAAGCTCTCCAGTCAAGCGCTTTTGCATTCCTAACCTGTATAACTGAATGAGTGTCCTGTATCTGACTTTCTGTTCAACTGTATGATGAGGCTAGGTGAGTGGTTCTTGCTAGATGTGAAAGGTCCCAGGTTCAAGTGCGCCACCAAATATTTAATAGCCATCCTCCCATCACACTCAGCCTATTGTGAGATACAATGTATCTCTAGATTGTGTCTGGGGGGAGGTGTTGACCTGGTAAACTGATGATTTTGAAACAATTAATAGGAGGATGGGGGTTTACTGAGGTTAATTGTCACTGAAACACCAGTGTGGAAGTATTTACTCACTAAGACCTCCATCTAACCTGTTACCATTTCCGTTGCAGGAATTGTATTGGTTGCACCTAGATGCTTGCGTGAGAGCTACTGGGTTTGATTAAGGTTAGCAGCAACCCAGAGAATGTTGGGTGGCTGATGTTGTATACTTTTTATGCAGGTGTAAACACTGGGTATGACAATATTCTGCTGTGTAATCGTTTACGTAAACAAGTTGCCCTTTAGAGGAAATGTGATCATGAAGGAAAACTACATTTGGCCAGCCAAAGAACTGCTGACCTGTTGTCAGCATTTTGTTGGGGTTAATAGCGTAGTATATGTAGTATTTTGGACAGATTTAAATATGTTTAGTCTTTTAGAAAGCGAAAGTGTGAATGTGAAAATACATGTTCTGAGTTCTTAGAGGTATTGTTAATGGTGGTTAACGGGACTGAACTATCTTTATGGGTATTCAAATTCAAAACTCACTAAATATTTTAAAATAAATATTCAAAATGAATCTGAACAATGTGCTGACACTCTGGCACACTGGCTATGAGTATGAAGCCAGTGTTACACAAAGTCCCTCCTTCACGTGAAGTGCTGAGACTAACTCACTCTTCCCTACTCCTGCATGACAGTGCTATTAGACTCAAACCATTCTCTACACATTTGCTTCAAACGTAAACTGTGAGCTGGGGAGGACAATTCTGGGGTTCCGAGCGCGGTATAATGCAGTCGAGGAGTGTAACTTGAATGTCTGAGAAAATTACTTGAATTCTTGTTGGGTATGAGTGAGATGTGGAGGAGAGAGCGAAGCATATGAGGTGGAAACGGCCACAGTCTAATACAGCAGACCGGCAGCTGCCCTGGAAGGAAAGGCAATTACCCAGGGGGCATTCTGCCGCCGGCCGGCCCACACAGATATGGAGGAGCACAGTTTTATCTCATTTGAAAAGTATGTAGAATGTGAGAAAGAGAAGTGCTGGAAAATGATTTCCCTATCCGCGTTAACTGCTTCTCGGCCATCTCTGGCCAGCAGGTCATCAAAATAAAGTCCGTTTATCACAAAACAGATCCCAGCATCATATAGTGATATAACCTACTATGACACGTCACTATTGCACTTGCATCATTCACGCCTAGCATGCTCCAATTAGCCAAACCTGCTGGTCTGTGAAAACTCCCAGCCGTACACAAGCTCCACACAGACACCACTCTGGACGCCTAATGCTGCATTCCAGCTACCGCAGAAAACTCGGAGTTTGAACCCTCCAACCAGGAAAAAACATTGGTTAGCTCGGGAGTCATATACGTTGAAGTCTCATTTCACAAGTGGGTCGAGCAGGAAATATCTGACGTCAGTGAGCAGGGCAAAAACACATTTATGAGAAACGCAGCCGAAGAGCTGGCTGCACAGACAGGCTGTCCTCTCTCTCTCTCTCTCTCTCTCTCCCTCCCTCTTACTCTGCTATGTCTCTCTATCGCTTCACCTGTTTGCCTTCATTCACTGTGCTAGCTACTCCATTTTCAGCAGACAGTTCCAGTGAAGGGCGGGACAAAGTGGATTGGTGATATCTCTCTTTTACGGGACACTATACTATTGAACTTCCATGGATGGAGTGATGTGTGTATTAGTTTGGCTCTAGCATGTAGACTATATATATATATATATGTGGGAGGGAGTAACTTGGGAGTAACAGTTGACTGGGGCACATAGTTGAATGAGAAGGCAAGTCCCTATACGGTGTACTGTATGCGTTGTCTATGTTTGTGTGCAGTTAGCTATTATTATTTGCTGTTTATTATCGTTGCATCAAAGTGGATGGGCTGGTTGACTTCCATGCAGTCCATGGTGTTTGTCCACTAGACAGGTGGCCCTAGATAGCCTGGGAAATGGCCTGTGTCACTCCACTTAGCACCTTGTCTCCTTGCATCCACGTCACGCACCCTCTCCCTCTCAGTTCTCCCTCTCATCTACCAACGTAATCAGAGTTGATAATCACAACAGTCTTAACGATTAAGACAGAATGTCCAACATGTCTGTTGTGAGTGGGCGTCGGTGATGCAGGTTAGATGCCTGCTTTATATCTGGCTTTCTTCATTCAGATTATTTAGCTATAGCGTCTGCAATGCCTCGTCAGCCCGCGCTCGTCTCCTAAGACAAAAGCGCGAACAGAACGCCGCTGGAAATGGAACGCCGCGTTGCGTCAACGCCACCTCACGCGAGTCCTCGCCCGACGCGAGCAGCGGCGATGTTCATCCCGCTGCTTCCCGCTTTCACAGAACGGGGCCCTTGCCGCCGCTCTGCCTTGCTAGCGACGCAATCCTCCCAAACAGCATCTGTCAAACAGTTGCCCCGCATCTCCATGGCAACACAAACTGGAAATGTTATCTCTAGTCCCTCCCCCCCTCCCCCTCCATCCGCCCTGTAACCATTACTGTGCAGATTATGACGTCACATTGCTTCCTTCTGCCGTGCGGTTCCAACCTAAATAGCGAGAGTGACTTTATCGCGGGAGTACAAAGTTCAGATAACTACCGCCTTTCATTTAGCACCGAGGTTGGTCTGCATGCACAATAACGGTCTCTTCAAGGGATATAATTCCTGCGTTGTCCACAAGTCCTGGGTGTTAAATAGCTCTTTCTTCCCAGGATGCCAGCTGTGACTCTAGGACCGCCTTCATCGCCTCCCCGCCCCCCCCCCCCCCTCTCTCTTCACAAGTAGCTAGTCACTGGGCAGGCTGAATGGAATGAATGAGGATCTGATTGGTGGCTGCTTCTGTGGGCCAAGAGCAGTTCCACTTTTCTTGATGAGCAGCTGATTGGACGGTCAAAGGAAGAGGATTGTGGGAGCTTGCTGGCAGGGAAGGGCTGCCTTCGGAAGAAATTGCCATTCACGATGAAATCAATGATTGTTTTGATCTGGGGAAAAAAACCCATCTGCTTTAGCAAGACCACTTTCTTTAAACGTTACTGCGTGAAGTATGTTTTGTGATGCTATCTCTATCTCAAGAAGTGCAGTGATGCTATGCAATGTGCCATAATGTTTATGTGCAAATAAAATTAATATCTATTCATTTCTGCTGCACAGATTGTGATGCTATTCCTGCGTTATTTAGTTATTCGGCAGGCGAACGGCAACATTGATGAGATCCCCTCCGTTTATTCCTTGAGTAGAGAAATGTCAACCTCAAGGTCTGTCTTTAGTTACAAGAGCACAAACACTGAGGCGAGCTTCTGTCGTGACCACAATGTTCCATCTTTGCTTATCTCCATGAAGCCCGGGGCTGCCAATCAGAGCGCCAGAACACCTTAGTTGTCAAGGAGATGTCAGTGACATTGGCAGTGAATTCAGGCAGGCATTACAGGACGGGACGAAATGTGGAAGCCAGAATAGCTATGTGCACGACATGCACATGTATTTTAGGCCATGATAAAGAGGTGTCTGCTTGTACCTGTGTCACCAAGACAAATTATTACCCGGACGCAAAGCGGTTGTTCCAGAGATTCACAAACGGAAAAACAGTAAGAAAAAGGAGTCCTAACCTAAAAGGGGAAAACCACCGCAGCTATGTGTTAAAGCTGACGGCTTTGGCTTACAGATATTGGTATCTTACATCCACAAGAGTTTTATATTTTTTCTTCTTGTCTAACTTAAAGTAGATGTATAAACATCCCATTATAAGCCAATGGGTGACATCGCAAACACTATGTGTATATTTTACATGCACTCTACGGTCCTAGCAGTGAGAATGCGGAGGTAAAAAGTAAAACATAAAGTATATAGAGAAGGCAGGAACGTTTTCTCTTCACCTCTGAGCAGCTGGGGCTAGATTGTTATGCCTTCCCCATACCCCCCCCCCCCCCCCTGTTATTGTCAAAAACAGGCAGCATCCATCTGTCTGATGTGGTGCTGTGGGGTCTGGGCAGCAAATACCCACTCTGCTGCCCCAGAACGGAGGATCAGTGCTTTATAGATGCCTCATTTAAAAAAAAAACAACACAAATTACAGGCGGGAAAAATCAACACAAGCAGCCTATCAAGACCCATGTAAGAAAAGTGTATTGTGTGTTAGTCAGTGCACGCGCACATGAGTGTATGCTTTCTCTAGATAGTCAACATTATTGCGTAAAGGTGTAGTAAGTCATTCTCGAGAGCCCATGCCAACTTCTAACTCAAATTATTGTTTGTATTCCTACACACAGCCAGGGTTGTGTAGAAGTACCGGATTCTTTTATCAGCATTAGGGTTGGGTACCGTTCACATTTGAATCGATACCGGTGCCGGTACGGTACCTCAAATTCGGTACCGGTACCTAAACGGTACTTTTTTCGGT
>JAODUK010027332.1:0-48031 GCA_027564635.1 Typhlichthys eigenmanni
CTCTCTCTCTCTCTCTCTCTCTCTCTCCCTCTCTCTCTCTCTCTCTCTCACTCTCTCTCTTTACACACACTATCTCCACCCTCTCCCTAGTCATCTTCATCACAGCCAATTCATGCTCACTAGTTTGTGAAAAAATGTAAGTATATTTTACCTCAGCATAATTCAGACCTAAACATGAAATTACTTTTATTTAAATGATATATAGGCTGGTGGGTCTAACATAGTTTAGGTACTGTGGTTGGGGTATAGTGTAGGAGGTGATTTATAGTAATGGATCGTGTCATGCAAAGAGCACATAGAGCACAGGTTCCTGAAAACCACTGTCTTTTGTCTAGTATGGCCTTGCATGGGTGAGGTTTTACTTGGTAGATGAGTCAGTAATATGCCTAAGGAGAAGTTGGCACACCAACACTATACTGTACGCTGTATAGGAGTTGTGACAGGATGTACCTACCTAGAATCCTCTGCTGTTGCCTCACAATGCAGTGCCTCTCTCACTTCAGTTCTCACATTTTCAGTTTGAGCTAATGTTGTATTACTAACACTTTAAAAATGTAGTGATTTAATGTACTTAAAGATGAGAGTCAGCGTTTGTAAGATAATACACTATTTGTCAAATTCCGTGAATATCTCACTAGCTGTTCATTCTGTGTGCGCAGTGAAAACATCAATCTGGTGTTACTATGCCCTGGCTATGTAACTGGGAATCCACCCGATGTGGTGTAGCAGACCGCACCACAAAACACTATCCCATGCGCGGCCCATGCGGGCAGCGATGCTTTTGAGGGAGCACCTGCATTGAAAGGACAGAGGTGTTTTTGTTTTGATAGAGTTCAAATATCAACCATCCTTCTCCAATATAGCTGACTCCAGCTTTTATGTACTGTTGGTTATGCAACATAAATATTGTGATATTTACACATTTTACATTATCACACCAATATTAAATGATTTTGTGACATTTCTCTCACTCCTCATATCACCCCTCTCATACTCTTATTATTCTGTTTTTCTTTCTCATTTCTAATTCTCTCTCTGCATATTTTATTTTATTTTATTATTATTATTTTTTTTTTATGTATTATTATTATTATTATTATTATTATTATTATTATTATTATTATTATTATTATTATTATTATGTGTTGACTCTTCTTTTATCATACCTCTTTCTCCCTACAGGAGTTGGTCTGCAATGTTCACATGCCTGGTGTCTGTGCTCCTGATCTCCCAGAGTGAGTTATCAAGTTGTTTTTAAATTCAAGCTTTTTGTCTGTAAAGTAAAGCTCAGTCACTGCTTTGCTGGAAAGAGAGAGTTTTCTCTTTTATGTTAAAAAGTATACATGATATGATGATATTTTCCTGTATTGAACCATCATTAATCCACTTTTAGCAGTTGAGAATATGTTAAATGTTTAATGACTGGAAAACATAGTAGCCTATTGCTGCTTTGATTAAAAATATACATCAACAACAAACTCCCCAAGTATCAGTGACATAACATTATGTCTATATCACACAGCCTTTCATTCACATGTAAACGGTGCGTCCGACCACTAAAACCAAATGTTTAGCAAAACTGCCTCGATGAAGATACTCCATCCTCTGCGTTCACGTGTAGACAGGTAAAACAGAGTTTTGGGCTTGTAACGTCAGTTTGTCTGCCAGTCTTTTGTTTGATGTGCGCTGATAACTGTTTACATCAGAGAGAATATAATTTAACAGAGATGTCCCAACAGATGGAACTTCAACATTCGATATTTGAAAGAAGGGGGTTGACTTTTCTCAGACCAGAAGTGTTCCATTGAAATGCATTATAATGCTAAATCTTGCTATAATTCTAAACTCTTTGGTTTACATGCCTGATGTTTGAGCAATGGCAGACGTAGGCAAAACTGTTTGCCTACTGTTCGTTTTAACCTTGCTAACGGGACTTTTTACATGTTTACATCATGGTTTACATACAGTTACTATCAAACTATAATGACGAGCAGAGCAGATGTTCAGAATGCACTATGGAGGTCACTGACAACATTTCAGAACCAGAAGTCAGACTTCTGATTGGCCAAAACGGCTTTAAAGGGTATCGCCGGCTGCTGGCTTGGCATGCTCTTGACCTATGTCTGCATTTCTCTGTAAACATTCGTTTTTTAAAACGTGCTGGTGATTATTTTTTAATGAATTAGAAAAAACCCTGTTTTAAAATTTAGCAGTGTATGTGTGGACAAAGCCTTAAACCCTTAGATCTCAAATTCC
The DNA here is from genome assembly GCA_027564635.1 of Typhlichthys eigenmanni. Lineage (NCBI taxonomy): Eukaryota > Metazoa > Chordata > Actinopteri > Percopsiformes > Amblyopsidae > Typhlichthys > Typhlichthys eigenmanni. The sequence goes on from JAODUK010027332.1 coordinate 2,257, forward strand.
TGTCCAGTTATTGAATATGTGACTTTTAAATGATGGTGTAGGTTTATTGTATTACTGAGTCTGAGTATATACCCTCACATCATCTCTGTGATACAGCTCTACTGGAAAGGAGCACTTGGATATTACCGTTAACTTGAATGAATGAAACACCATAAATATGGGATTGGTGGGATTTCCTCTGTGCACAGCTATGTGGACAGTACATGCCACTATGAACAAACCATATAGGTGCTGATGACACTTTGTTTGTGCAAAACCATGAAACGTTCAACTTGGGCTTTATTACATGATAAACAACTGTACTGTCGAGAGATAAAGAGAAACTTTCATTGTAATCTTTTCCAGAAGTAAGAATTACTTCTGCTTTTTTTAAAGTGCAGATTCCTACAGTGCAGAAAAACGGTTAACATTGCAAAATTCTTCTTCTGGGAACAGAAAGTACTAAAGAACTTTGTCATACATATAATTTTGGAGACAGCATCTGAATTCAGAGTACTGTATATAATACTACTGTAGCTTTGTGTTACCACACCCAGAATGCTGGGCACGCTCCATCTGGTACATTTTGAAACTATTGGGCAGCCTTTAACCAATCAGGTTGCTACAACTGTTTACATCCCTTCATCTAGCTCTACCACAAATTTAAAACACACAGTGTGGCTGTGCGAACGCTAAAGCAAACGGGGCTGCCAGTCATCGCAGCGGAAATTGAGCTGAGAGTATTTAGTCGGGCAGAGCCAGGCTAATAGAATACAGGCAATGGACTGGCCTTCAGCCTGGCATTTAGCACGTCTGTTAGCCTGAAATGCTCACCATATATGCCATAACACTTGTCTGTTATGCCAGTAGTAAAAGATCACTTCACGACGCTGTTGCTGGAAGGCCTTATCATACAATGTAGAGTTGACAAAACATAAAGTGACTATAGCAGATAGAACTGCCAGCTGCTAGTCAGACGGTTGCCCCAGGCCACCATGCACCCAGGGTATCTTCATGGCTCTGTCCAGCGTCCATTCAGTGTCTATACAATGTGTGGCCATGGTTAACATGGCTTGTGTTCCCAGGTGCCTTGTGTTTGGAGCCAGAGGAAGGACAGTCTGCAGCCGCGGGCACTGTGGCCCTTCCCTGGCAAAACGAGCTGTGCTGTGATGACTCAGCACAGCTCTCTGCGGAGGAGGGGAGGAGAACCGCAATCAACAGCACTGATGCACATCATCCACACTACACGCGTTGCCACTACAGGAGTATGACCTCACACCCTCAAATAGATGGCGGACCCAGTGGAGGTATACAGTGAAATAGAACTGTGTTTATACATTTATTTGTACATTGCATACTCAAATAAAATATAGAAACGTAGAGTACAGTATGTACAATCTCAGTGGGTGCTTCCTATGTAAAAGGTTCTTCTTCGTTCCTACCAGAGGGAACACACTCAATTCAAGACAACCTAGGGAGGTTTTTACTGTATTTACATCCCTTTACCAGACAGTACGGTACACTACATAAGTGCCCTACATACTGTAAGAGTCCTTGAGTTTAGAAAGCACAGAGAGTTCCATGAAAGCGAGGTGTAGTCTTTTTTTAGTAGATATACACATACAGGCTGCAAAGGGCTTATCGAGTCAGCACGGAGGACGATTTGTCTGTTGGATCGATTGTTTGGGTGCAATAATGCAGCCTAATCAATGGCCATTAGCCAAGCCCTGCCAGGTCCAAATCATGGCAATTATATTTAACTTGGAGAATAAAGGGTGTTTCTGTCCCCACTAATGGCTCGGTGTGGCATTTAAACCAATTCAAAACACACATACACACAAACAAGAAAAGGAAGGAGGTTGATTTGATTGTGGATGTGCTGTAACCCCTGAATTTCCCTGCAGGGATCAATACATTTCCTTTTAATTCTAAAATATATTTCTAATAGCTGTGATGAGCTTGTACATCTATAGCTAAACCCATTATTCATATTGATGAACGTGAATATACTCTACGGCTCATTGTACAGACTATAGAGTCACAATGCAGATAAATATGAGCTATCTTTATTCAATACTCAAATCTGGCAGATGTGCTGTGGACTGAATGCACAAACAGATTCCAAATTATATTCCAAATATTAGTTGTCAGAATATTTCTACGCAGGCATTTTCTCCGAAGTCCTCATTACCTCTAAGTGATATTTGTTTGTGTGTGTGCAATTAAGGCTCTGCTGGTGGTACTAAACTTGCCACCTGAATCTCTTTGCAGACACCTGCTTGAGGATCATGTGCAGAGTGGATGAGAAACGTGAACACTTAATTTGTGACCTTAAATTTCACACGCTGCCTTCAGGCAAGGTGCAAGATGGCTTCCTGGCTATTAGTTTGAGGCAACTCCAGTGAGTATGAACCCGGCTACCTCATAATACTGTTTGTATACCTGCAATGCTTTTGCCCACGGCAAGTGATTGTTTGTGAGTCAGTGTCTGCAAACTCCATCTGTGGACTGCTGTGTGTGTGTGTGTGCGTGTGTGTGTGTGTGTGTGTGTGTGTGTGTGTGTGTGTGACATTTAATTTCACACACTGGGCTTTCACATGGGGAGAAAAGCGGTGGAGCTTTTCCTAGTGTGATATTGCACTAAAGAGAAACAGAGCCCGTTCAAATCCTGTTTGGGTGGCTTTTTTTTAGCAGGGTTCAATTCATTACATTTAGTTTTCCTGTTTTCCAAAAGTATGCATAAACAGTATTATGATGGATGATTTGTTTGAACATTTTCATTAATTATAGGCAGTCTATATACACCATCGCAGATAGTATATATTTTATATTCTGTATAGTTATATTTTTCGGTGTTAAGATTGATCTTGGTTACGTATTTTGAAGAGCCATAGTGAAACTAATTGTAATTGCGTGTGAAAGCGATTTACGGTATTGTATAGGGTTAGATGGCCTTGTAATTTGTTTCAATGTGTGGGTTGGAGGTAGGGCTGTCCCGAATACCATTTTACAGGTTTTCAATACTTGATGGTATTTCCGATCAAGTATTCTAATACTCTTTCAGAAACACCATTAAAAACAATCAACTATAATTAAGAAGTATCACAACACAAGTAATCTTCCATTCCTAGCTTCAGTGAGCACACATGTAAACATAGCCATGCACTCAAACCTCCTGTATTAGCCAATAAGAGTGTGTGTTGAATGAATAGCCTCGCTCTCTTCTTACAAACAGAGCTAATTGCAATAAATTGTGTTGATGACACAGTGTAGGGCAGGCAATTACATTTCAACATGTGGGTTTATATGGAGACAGTAGGGATTACTGGGAAAACATGCATGCATAATGTGAAAAAACGAATACTCGAATCCCAATATTTAAATCGAATACATACCCAACGAACGAATACCCGAATAATCTAATATTTGGGGCCAGCCCTAGTTGGAGGTTCTGAGGGAGTTCATTTGATTGAAGTTCAAATAAACTCATTCTTGGGAATGACTTAACTAACGCTGCCTTTAATCGGTGCCTGTTCTATCCACCCCAGGACCTGGGAAGACGACACAGCGGTGATGAATGAGAGTGTCGGGACAGCCTCTGCCGTTGTCTGTGAGGGAAAGGACTCTGTCGTGTGCTCTCTTGCTCTCGGTGATAACTCAAGCTCTGTCGCCGCGGTAACTGCTGGCCTCTCCAGTGCTACTACCCCATTCGTCCTGCTCAGAATTCCCGGTAAGTGATTTTTGGCTAATTGTTTGTCTAATTGCTTGCTAATTACTGTGGATTAATGTTATTTATGGAATACTTTTGTGTACTGTCTTATCTATCATTATCATATGGGTATCATTCTAACCTACTAACACTAGCTGTGTTAGTAGGTTAGAATGATACATGTATTTGTATTACAAAACGCATATTTTTCAATCTTAAAGATTCATAGCCAATGTTGAGGCCAATTATTTCAAACCTATTATAAACCAGAAGGCCTATTTTGGTTGTACAGTACTACAGCAGTGTTATCCAGACAATCTGCAATGTAATCAAAGTGTACATTTGAAATGTAACCAAGCCTCTCACAAACGCTTTGAACACGGGCGTTACCATAGTGATTTAGATCCAGCATACAACGGTTAGATGATGAGATGATCAGATGAAGTAATCGGCACTTACTTATTTTGCTCCAATGTATGAAATTGCTTTCTTTATGGTTATTTGATAAAGTTAGCCTTGCAAGCTTCTCTTTTAAGATAAAGGCTCTACTTTCTTTAAACTGTTTGGTGAGAACCTTTCAGGACACGCATGATCAGAATACGGCCTAGAGCACCAGGGCTATGGCCTTAGGGTTTCTCTGTACAATCTTCTCTGTATAATAATTCTGTGGCATCTGTTAATGTCACAATTGACAGAGCACTCTTATTTCACAACTTGCTCAATGCTTTGAAATCGTTCCGATGTGGAAGTTCTTAAGTATGGCATAATGTGAAAATAGTATTACATACATAGTATTAATGCTATATTTTGTTTGCCTACCATCACTTATTACATCTTAACCATCCTGGAGAGGTGGATTCCTCCCTCTGTGGTCCCTTCCCAAGGTTTCTTCCCTTCCCCTCCCCCCCATGTGTTTTTTAGGGAACTTTTTCCTTCCTCCCAGGGGGAGGAGCAGGTTAAGGGGGTGTTGTTTGTTTCCATGTGAAATGTAGGTTGTAAAACCCTATGAGACTGCAATGTGATTATGGGCTATATAAATAAAATTGACTTGACTTGACTTGACTATAATGTTTCAAGATATACTCACATTTTTTAGTGGACCTTAAAATCTCACATTAAAATCATTGTTATAAATTAACACACACATGGATGGTCATTACATGATTCTGTAGTGAATTACAATCACGATTAGATTATATTCATTACATAACATTTGTTTGTGTACATACTGTATGAGGAGGCCTTTGTGTATCTGCATCTCATTAGTGTGCATTTTATTCTACAGAGAGACCAAGTCCACCAGTTAATCTGACACACTTTCAGACCATTGATGGACAGCTGATTCTGCAATGGAGCATCTCCTCGCGTTTGGCTGTGAGCTGTGAGGTCCGACACTCGTTCAACAGTACACATCCAGATTGGCAGGTAAACCCAGACTCTGGTATGTAAAAGTGAAAAAAGAATGATCAAGTAATATAGGTGGTGAAAAAAAACATAACAAACATTGTCACAGTAACCATTTATTTATGTGGTATTTAAAGCCAAAGGTATTCAAATATGGCTAAAATAGCCCATGCAAGACTCCAAAGGGGTCTTGTGTGTGTGTGTGTGTGTGTGTATGTGTTCATCCCAGCGTGCATGTACAGTACAGGGTGTATGTGTTTAGTTTGAATGTGTGCTCTCCACAGGTGGTGCCTGCGCCTGGGGGGTTCAGCAGCGTGTCGCTAGACCTGAAGGCCAAGCTGAACTACACGGTCCAGGCCCGCTGCGTCAGCACCGCCCAGCTTGCTGCCCTGTGGAGCGAATGGAGCCAGCCTCACCATGTCTACCTGCACAGTAAGGACACCTGGCTCCGCTTCTGGTTTTGTAGTTATTGATGGACTATAAACGCACAAAAACATGTACAGTTTTATAGTCAAGTTTTATGTACTATTTATTATTTACTATTAGGCCTATTTCAATCAAATACTTCCACACTTCCAGAATGACTAACTTCTTCCCTTTTCCTTGCGCTCAAATAAAAACAAACTACACAAAGCGATAGTGTAGTGCCATCCACGAAGGAGTCAGTATATCTAGAGTCTTACAGTCTATAGATAAAATCTCCAACTAATGCAAATATGCCAGATTTATTTTGCTACCTTACAGTAATGTACCTTACTGTAATGTACAAATGTTAAAGAAAGCCGTTTCATAATAATAATTATTGTCTAGGCATCTTAGAATCTTGAGGAGCTCTGAGTGCAGAGAGTATCCTGTTCCTGTAATTGTAAATGGGAGTGAACCATACAGTATATTAGCATTGCATTAGCGTTCCATTGTTATTTGAAAGGTTCTGTGTAATTTAATTGAATTGTATTAATTTGTTCATTCTCATACATGATAGCATTCTACTGTACTATTGTACGACCATTTAGTGCATGAATAAATTGATGAATTACAGTACTAGTTGTGGATTAGTGACCTTGATTATCTCCCAGGTAGATTTAGTGAAACGTCAATAGAACGCTATAAAACTGCCAACCTATATTGCGACTCATCATGACTCAATGAGAATTTATTCAACAGAGTTGTCCTCAATAGTCAGATTCAGAGGTTAGCCAAAAAGTGAATGTGTATCAAAGTAGTGAAAGGATAATATCTAGCCGTCAATTCCTAAATCCTTTTCTCCATCCAATGTATATTTGTGTTTTATAATGGTATGCTTTATAATCAACCCATTAACATCACATATAAAGCAAACATACTGTATTATAATACTCTTTATATACACTCTAATAACACACATTGTACTGTTTACATAGTGAAAACATATGACAATTAGAGAGATACCAGCTTGTCTGGCTTTGCTTGGGGGAACATTCAGTATGTCTCCCTATTTCCCAAATGGCGAGGCTCTTTAAGCTAGAATCAGGGAGTTTCCCTGTCATAGTGTCTCTGTAACAGAACTGATTGGCATCTAGCCTCATTTAGTGTGTGTTGCTACATTAGGTGTTTGAGCAGAACAGTACTTGTGCACTTGTGTATATTTAAGAGCAATGGTGTCAGATGTGAACGAAAAGATATGCCTGGTCTACCTGCTTGAGAAAGATGCCAAACCTCTATCTTCTCTTTAATACTTGAAAACGTACAGTAGGCTTACTGTAAGTTGCCTTGAATAAAAGCGTCTGCAAAATGCCATTTAAAGTAATTTAATGCCTGTTCGTTCATTTGCCAAAGGTTTGGAAAGTTTGCCTGCATGCATTGTTCCTCTCCCTCACCTGGTTTCATTACATATGACAATAAGTGTTCTAAATCTCTCTCCACGATGTAAGAAATCTATACATACAGTAGGCTACGCTTATTTCTTCACTGGCTGTACATGTTCGAGATTACTGTTTATGTTTATTTGTTAAGTTTGCAGTGATATCTTTTCTCCATAAAGTGTAACCTCTTCTTTTAATTAAAAGTGTCTGCACTGAATCTCTCATGACATTGAATGCCCAGTCTCGAAGCTTAGTCATACAGTATTTCTTTTCACAATGCAGGCTCAATATGGACGTTTCCAAGGCCACTAGTCTAAAGGGGCTACAGGTTTTTCTCTGAGAAGGGAGCTAGATTGCAGACACCAAAACTTTTTTGAGTCACCACAGTCCCTGGCATTGTTCCTGCATAACTTTAATTGCGAAACATTTTCATGTGAATCAGCCCATTTGACAATAGAATGTGCAGGACAATGTTCCAGGTGTCTGAAGGTGTTTGGTTGTCTTGGTCTTTTCTACTGCTGTTGTGCGTCGGCTAAACTGACAAGAAAACAATAAATATCGGACTGACTATTGCAAGCAAAACAGATTTGATAGTCAGACAATGTTATACATTCATAAAGACATTCAAATACTTTGATGTAAGCAAGAATGGTCTAAAGATAAGATTTTTTAAAATCATCAGCCTTGTCTATAACTGAGTCCAAGTTTTTTACGTGACATTGTGTTTTTATGAATTTCAAAGGAACGGCAATGGTGGCCAGGACTGTTAAAACTTTCCAAATGTCCATGGAAAGGATAAGAAAATGTATCGGCTATTTCCCTTGTGCCATTCGATTTCTCAATCTCAAGCTGTATAGAATAGAATGTGTGCTATCTTAACGTAGGAGTCTGGAGAAATATTGTTCGTATTTGAAAATACCAACAAAAATGAAATTCAAAACCAAAACTCCTCTCTCCTCAATACCATAACATACGTCAGAAGCTACGCCCCACACATTGGACACGCCATTGCTGGGATAGTGTTTTGTGGTGCGACCTGCACCACTGTGTTTGTGTTCCCATAGCCTGGGCTGTGTAGAAAAAACAGATTTCTTTTCAGTGCACGCACACACATAACAGACAGCTAGTGCACCGTGAGGAGATATTCACTGTATTTTACAGAACAAGTATTAGCTTACAATCTGGTGACTCCACCTTTAAGACCTAAAATCAAAGAACAACACAATTATCCTGTATTAACAACACATGCATGCCTGTCTTTTGCTCCGTCCAGTCGTGAGCTACATACCAGAGAAGGCAGTCGTGCGGCCAGGGGAGAACATCACAGTGTATTGTGTGTTCAACGACCACAGAACCAATGCCAACACAGCTGTCTGGCTGCGCAACATGAAAGATCAGCTCCCTCACAGCCAGTATAGCTCGGTAAACCAATGGGTGAGCACCTCCCTTAATGTATGCCCTTGTGTGTGTATTTATTGTTTGTTAAATGTTCCCTATTGTAAATATTCAAGTAGGCTGTATTTCTAGCTTCAGTTTAATTTCGCTGTGAGAATCAGTCTGGAAAGCCTCGGAATCATTTTGAATGTGTCCGAGTAGCAACTGAACTTTCCAATGAGCATCATGTTGATAGCTATATGGGTGTTGTTTAGCTCTGCCGACAGCCAAAACGACCAGATGGTTCATCCAATTCATTGCCAAGTTTTTTGTTTAGAAGTGCCTTCTAAACAGTTTCAACGTTCCCAGGTTCCCAACCCAGATGTGACATAATTTCTGTATTGTGTTCAAGCATCTCTGGCTTACACGCCCACTCCCAATCAGATAGCCAATCATCTCTGGCTTACCCGCCCACTCCCAATCAGATAGCCACTCATCTCTGGCTTACCCGCCCACTCCCACTCAGATATCCAATCATCTCTGGCTTACCCGCCCACTCCCACTCAGATATCCAATCATCTCTGCTTACCCACCCACTCCCACTTAGATAGCCATTCATCTCTGGCTTACCCACCCACTCCCACTCAGATAGCCATTCATCTCTGGCTTACCCACCCACTCCCACTCAGATAGCCAATCATCTCTGGCTTACCCGCCCACTCCCACTCAGATAGCCAATCAGGTTAGGACATGGCATAAAAATGGGCAGCAACAACATACAACTCTATCCCTGCGTTCAGGATGGTGGAATGTTTGTTACATGTTCAGTGAATGCGAAAGGCAGTGGACTGAACGCCAGGTTAAAAAACTGGGCTGTAGTATGTTGAACGGACCACTACTCTTGCAATTGAATGATAGGTCCACAATAGTTGTGTGAAGATATTATGATTTCATAGCCTTTCTCATGCATTTCATATCAGAATGAGACGGCATACATTTAATATGAAATAAGATGGTTATGACAGCAACGTTAGATTCTGGTACTAAATAATGGTGTTTTATACATTAGCTTATTTGTGAGTATTTGTCATCAACAGGTTAAAAATGTGGAGCTGCACTTCCTACAAGCTATAGAGCAACACTCGCCACGCCCATTAAATGGAGCAAATTACTTTTAAAAGTAGTTCAACAACGTTTTGAATGTTTTCGAGGAAACGTGTCGTTCAGTACAAATGTTAATTGAAAATGTTCAGTAAACTGAATGCACCCAGTGTGTTTTGCTTAAAGGGAGAACAATGCCCAAATGCCAGTTGGAATGATTAAACAAGATGAGTCAGTCGTAAATGCAAAGTCATTCATTATTTACTTCATTATTGTTTAAACCTTCAGGTCAGCCAGGTAACGTTTGCTCCATCACAGAAGAGGATGTATGATCTGCTACAGTGTACCCAGACGTGGAACCTGCCATACAGCCAGATCTATGTGGAAGGTGAGTGACGATGGCCCGGTATTCTATGTCATCCTGTCCTGCCCTGGTTGTTATGTGTGCTTGGGACTAATCTAAGTATTCATTATGTTAAATGGTTAAATCACAATGTCTGTTAGTCTGATTGTGGTTAAATAAATACTGTAAATATTTTGAATACAAAGGTACCTAAATAAAAAATGAGCCATTGTGTCTGTGTGTGTGTCTCTCTCTCTCTCTCTCTCTCTCTCTCTCTCTCTGTCTGTCTGTCTGTCTGTCTCTCTCTCTCTCTCTCTCACTCTCTCGCTCTCTTCCTTTAGGTGCAGCCATTGACATAAGCTGTGAGACCAATGGCGATATTGATGCTATGACCTGCAGTTGGGAAAAGGTCCCATGGACTACGCTCAATTTCTTATCCAGGTGACCGTGAGCATGCATGCACGCACACACACACACACACACACACACGCACACACACACCAATGCCATAACCACGCACTTATAAACTAGCTGTACTTACTAAGAGTAATAAACCTTTCCCGCAGAACATACCAGTAAGGCTGGAGCATTTTTACTACAGTAGGTGCTATCTTAACTTCCCTCATAACAGCACAGTACTGGCCAGGACAGCAGCTGTAATGAAACACATAACTAGCTAATGGCTCATTGGAGCAATGGTTCTCCCGGCTGCCGCTCGGCCAAGTCCCCCTGCCTTCGACCAGCCCTTCACGGTCTCCTTCCACGTTCTGTCCAGGTGGGCAGACGTGCCGTGCGAGGTGATGGAGGAGCGTGAGCGCGCCGGCATCGGCGGAGCGGTAGGGGAGGAGGTGATGGTGGTGGTGGGGGGGGCGGGGCAGGCTGCGTGCCCGCCCGGTAGGCCCAGTGACAGGCTGAGGAGCTGCACCATCCAGCCCCTGAGGATGAACTGCTACAAGGTGTGGCTGGAGGTGCCCTCGGAGCTGGGCCCCGTCCGCTCCAGGGCCGTCTACGTGTCCCCCACGGATGTTGGTGAGACAGCCCACTGCTGGTCCAGCTGTGTGTTTGTGTGCCTGTGGGGGTGTGTGTTGGTGTGTGTCTGTGTGCGCTTGTGTATGTGCTTACATGGAAGGTGGAATGCATCTCTTCATCTGTTTGAAGTCACTTTACTTTTCCTAGAGAGTGGTGGTGGTGGGGGTGGGGGTGGGGGGGGTGGGGGGGGCGCCTGGAACATTAATTTAGACACTTGTAGTTTAAAGGCGGATTTTGAAAGTACAGCCACCGTTTCAATGTACGGCTCCCCAGATAGACTTGGCATGTCAGGTTAGGCAAGCACTGCTCACAACAACAATATCCTAGCCTTTGCAATGTGATTCCAACGTGTGGGCCGGAGGTTCTGAGGGAGCACCCTGTGGCATTTAAGGGAGAGGTGTTTTGGTTTTGGTTTCAGTTCGAACTTAGCAAGCGTGCTTGAGAATGACTTAGAATACTTTAATTTAAAGCGTACAGTAGATTATTTTACAGGCCGTGTCTGTAATATGTCTTGTAATCATCTCGTGATGCATTCCCACACAGTGAAGCCCCACCCTCCGTCTAACATACACGCGGTGAGGCAGGCCAGCGGGACGCTCAGGGTGTCATGGCAGCCTCCTTCTCTCCCCGTGGACGGTGTGCAGTGTCAGTTCCGGTACTACTCCCCGTCCTCCATTAGAGAATGGCAGGTAAGGCATCACTGTATGCTATTGCTATGCGATGTGATGGACTCAAATGGTGTGTGCATGCAGTACTGTACGTACCACACTTGCATGATGTTTAAGATAGATATGTCTTTTTACTGTAGCTACTCTACGCTGCAAAGGCATTTGAAGGCTTTTTGTGTTTCGACAAAGAAAGAAATTAGGTTTTTGTGATAAAATGTATCAATTTGCACATGCAAACAGTCTAAAGAATTATTTTACTTTTCAGTAAACCCTCAATATTAGCTTATGTCCATATACTGTAAGTACTCAGTACTTACAGTATATGGACATGAGGTTTTTGGTCTTAATCGAGTTCAAATTGCTGTCTCCAACATCGCTGATCCACCTTTAAAAAATACTTGAAATGAAATGATGCTACACGATGTTACACACTTACTACAGTATACTACTGTCCTACCGCAGATCCACTTTGTAAACACATTAGTTCTTTGTTTTAGTTTATGTCCGTGGAGGTTGTGTGCTGTTTTATTACATAATGTATACATACTGTATATTGCGCTTAGAAAGCTATAAAGATAAAGAGGTTTAAAAAAGAGTCAATTATGTTTTATACCCTGTAACTTGACCCAATATTATATGTCATTCCAGTGAAAACATGTTCTTGGAAATTGTCTTCCTATTTCACATTTTGCAATCTGAAATTATTTACCCTTTTGATTGGGTAAATTGGAATGTACATACAGTACTCTGGTGATCAAATTTTAATCAGTAATGTTATTTGTATTTTTGGGGTAAGTGGCATCCATTTTGATCAGATTGGAATGCTTCCAGGTCCAGAGCCCAACGCGGGCGTCGTGGGCAGAGGTTGTGGTGCCAGACATGTGCTGGTTGTACTTGGTTCAGGTACGCTGTATGCCCATCAGCGGTACTGGCAAGTGGGGGGACTGGAGTGGATCTGTTAACTCCAGACCGAGCAGAGGTAAACAGTAATACCACTCGTCTAGGGCGCTTTCACTCCACGTTCATATTGTGACTTGTGGAAATGTACAAAAAACACAATATATTGTGCTGTGATATTTTACTTGACGCAATATTTGCCAACCCCTACCGACAAATGGAAAACCTAAGTATAATGTTATTCATCAAAATAGGTCAATTTGACATGTCCTGGATTCAAACACTAACACACAGCGTACTACAATCATGATTCTCTACACAGTATGTCATTGACCAGAACTCTGAAATTAGTTTTAGGACGTGGTCCTTGTAACATTAACACTTGAACTGCTTTTATAATGGGAACAGGATTCAGTAATACACATTCTCTCTGGCCACAACAATAATATACTGTACCCCAACAACAACACCCTACAGCTCCTGAGCATGGCCCAGACTTCTGGAGAGATATTCAGGATGACCCATACAGAAACACAACCAATGTAACACTGCTTTTTAAGGTACTGTTTTCAGGTATTGTTAAATAAAAAAAAGAAAAGAAAATTCTTACATTATTATTTTAATAATACTAATGTATACATTAATGTATGTATAATGTATACATTATTATTTTAATAATGTATCCACATATTGTGTGTTTACATTCTGTATTTACATTTTGTATATATTTTTTCTTCTTTTCTCCACACAGCATCTCCCAGTGGAATGGCACTCCTACTGTGTGACCGGATTTGAGGTTCATCACCAGACCACCAGGGGCACTGTGACAACTATACAGATAGAGCTGGGTCCAAGCTACAGCTTTGAGTGGAGCCAGGAGGTGCACACGGTCACTGTGGGGGCCTACAACAACCTGGGAAGCTCCGGCAATAACATCAACATGACGCTGGACAGGCAGCCCAAGCGTAAGTGTTCTCGGCCCCCTTTGGGATATTTCCTATACCGTCATCATGGGAATTAGACAAAGGTTAGCATAATATTCCTGTGACTAAGTTAGTTAATTTTCCCATAGAGCAGGGGTCTCAAATGCCAGTCCAATTAAAATGAAAGGGTCGTTATCAGACTTCAGCAGAGATTCAACCCATTCATTAGAATCAGGTGTGTTGGAACAGGCAGATATCTAAAACATGCAGGACAGTGGCCCTCCAGGACTGGAGTTTGAGACCCTAGTCATAGTGATTATTGTGTTGTGTAATTTAAGTAAGTATTCGTTAGGTGGTCATTTTTGAGAAACAATGGAAGTCGATGAAGGTTGGATACCTAGCCCTAACGAGGGATTGAGTAGTGTTCCCACTGGTCACGGAATTTTTGGAATATCATTGAATTTTAGAATCCTGGAATATATATATATGTATATATATATATATATATATAGTATTGTATTTGTGGCATGTTTAAAGTGTCGTTGCTATTCATAAATATTATACTGGACGTCATATTCGATTTTGAGAGGTTTCAACAATAGCACATGCACGTGAATGAGTGGCACATTGTCAGATGTGAATAAGAGCTACATGCACATTTAAAGACGTTGTTTTCCCCAGACTACAGACACTATAGGACAGAAGAGTAAATGGTGCTTAAAAATAAAAATGGGTGCTTTACAATTAGCTGCCCATTCTGTTTACATGCATTGAAAAAACGACCTGGTGTTTCTACACAGCCCTGATTCAGGAAGACAAACAAAGTGCTGCAGACAGCACCACACAAAAATGTCCTAGCCATCGCAATGTGTTGTCTAGTGTGTAGGAGGAATGTCTGAGGGAGCACCCTCTGTGGAATTGAAGAGTTAGGTCTTGTTTTAATCATGATCAAATATCAACAAGCTCTCTCCAGAATAACTGACTCCACCTTAAATATCCAACTTAATGCTGCCGGATATGCTGATTTAATTCCCTCTAGCCGGTCACTCTAATTCCCAGAATCTCCCAGTACTAATAAACTGCATGTAAACACACGCAATATATAATTTAATGTTATTTTCACAATGTCTGCACCATTGCAGATAAAAGCTGTGGCTGTTTATACATATCTATGCTTTCTATGTGCCTCAGGATCTGTTGTGTCCAACAACACTTTTGTGTGTAAACAGAACATACAACACAAGTTTCATAGATTGCCCCTCCACCCCCTTTTTTATTTTTTGTTCAATTCTGCCCGTCCATTAGACTTATTATTAAATGTTAACATTTCACTGACTAACACTACAAACTACAAACATCTATTATCTGCTGTGTTGTGCTACAGTGCCTAATGGACCCTTGTGAAATGTTTGACATTGAATGGTAGGCTATGCGAGAGGCCATAACTGCCTCACATTAAGACATTTCACTAAAGAGCAGTATGTCCAGAGCGTAAAAGGCCAGGAGATGAGCCAACCAGCCATTACCACTGTGTGAGGTACTTCATGCTCTATACTGTAGCACTCTAACAGAACAAGCCAGCAGGTTTTAATGACTACCCCGTTTAGCATTCCAGACATGATGTATGCCTGAGCTGGAATATGTGGACATTCATTGGTACGGATGTGTATAATTTTAAGGCTGAACAAGGTGAGGACCCAAATGCACGACATGAAAGCAGGACTTGTGAATAAACCGAGGTTTAATACAAAAACCAGGAACAGGGAATCAGAACTAGTTGACACCGACAAAGGACTGGGAATACACTAGGGCTTAATATACACAAGTAACGAGGCTGGCAAACACAGGGTAGGGAGTGACAGGGAAACAGGCCTGAAACACAAGGTCAACATAGAACAGGGGTCCCCAATCCTGGTCCTGGAGGGCCGCTGCCCTGCATGTTTTAGATGACTCCCTGCTCCAACACAGCTGATTCAAATGACTGGGTCATTATAACGAGCTATTCGTTTGAATCAGCTGTGTTGGAGCAAGACAGAACATTACAATTACAATTGCAATTGCCACTGTGTGCATTGCGTTTACTTCATTGACTCCCTTCATTTGAAGAATTAACCCAAACCCTATCTTAAATGATGAGTCAGATTGATTTTATTCCACTCTATTGTCTCTCCTCTATGTGCCACAGGCCACGTTGTGCGGTCGTTCCACGCGGCCGTCAGCAACAGTACGTGTGTGTGTCTGTCCTGGAGCCTGCTGGACAACATCTCTGTGCCTCTGGCCATGGTGGTGGAGTGGGCACCACACAGCCAGCGAGACATTGACAGCCCCAGTGGGGAGACATGGGCCAGATTTCCCTACACAGACCGCACTGTCTACCTAAGAGGTAGTCTCAGCCTCTTCCCTTCACTAGCACTAGGTCACATAGGCAACTCTGTGCTGAACGTCTGATGTATATACCCTCGTAAGCTCGACGCAGGACTCTTTGATTTTCTGGAAGTTATATTGTCAATAACCATTGACTGTTGGCATCCTGTTGTTTAGTTTTCCTCATTGCAAGTTTAACGTCCGACTTGGTCATTGAGTTACGTAGTTGGTCGTCCTGAATGTCAATCAAAACATCTCGCTTGTCAAGTAGGCGGGTACTGACACAGTCACTGACACTGACACACACACTGTGTCCCAGACTTTCCGTAAGGAAACGCTTGCTCTGCAAGACTACCTAAGAGGTAACCCACGTCTTCTCCCACAAGGCTTCTGTCTTACAGGTGGAGTGAGCGATTGGAAGCTAATGCACTTTCTGTCTGAAGCTTTGTTATGTGTGCGGGCTGAAAAATAATCTTGGTTATTTATTTACCCCTGGCTCTGTAAATGGGAACACAAGCAAACTGGTGCAGACCACACCACTCAACACCATCCTAGCCTTGGCAATGTGTGTCCAATTTGGGGGACAGCTTCTCCTATGGCATTGAAGGGAGAGGTGTTTTTGTTTTGATGGAGTTTTTTTAAATCAACAATCTTTCTCCAGCATCGCTGACTCCACCTTTTATTAAAGAAAACTGTTTGAGTTGTGTCATTGTGGTCAAAACCAGAACTACATCAATGTTGTTTTGGATAGAACATTCCCCCTGACACACCTGTAATGCTGAGTGGCTTGCACCCCCTTATATTCATCTTAACAGCCATGTGCACGTTAAACGCACAGTTGGGTTTTAAACATAAAGAGTGAGCTGTGGAAACACTAAACGAGTCGAGTGGGGCACTATGAATACAAATGAAGGTGTGTGAATTCTGTATGTAATCAATAATTCATTTAATTTTCTAGGTGATTTCTTTGGCACAGAGGAGTATGGCTTCACCCTGTATCCTGTGTTTGCAGACGGCGAAGGGTTGCCGGTGTATGCCATAGGTATATTTTACCTACAGCATCCAACATGTACCGACTGTGTGTCTCCATATGAGATTTATTATTCCCGTTATTGTACATACATAATATACTGTATCCTGAAAACAGTCGACAGAGAAATGTATGAAAACCTAGTTGCAATTGAATACGGATTAAGGTATTAATGCTAGTACCCTCTTACAGCCACTAGGAGGAGCCCTCCTGCCTACTTGTTGGTCATAACCTTCCTTTTGATCGTTGTGTTTGCCACTTTGATCCTCTCCCAGCATCAGTAAGTCTGCCGTACATTTTATTTCCCTTAATCTAATAATAACAGTTGCTGCCAGGTGAAGTAATTCAGTGGCAACAGAAGGTCGCTGGTATAATTGTATTTCACCCTGACAATGTGTCAGATATTATAAATGATGCTGATTTGAGTGAGAGTATAAGGGTGGGTGACAGTCAGTCTAATTGAGGGCACATATACAGTATTGCTAATGCAGAATAAGAACTGTGATATTTAGCCAGTTATAAAGGTGTAGCTCCTCTTCACATTAAGTGAAGGCAGAAAAAGCAATTGCATAATAGAAGAAATCAGGTTTAAAACATTGTTGTATGTTCCCAGGATGAAGAAGTTTTTGTGGAAGGATGTGCCCAACCCTAACCACTGTTCCTGGGCCAAAGGCATAGATTTTAAGAAGGTATGAGGATCACACTTTAGAGGGATATCTCAATGACATGTTGGCTTTAGCTACAGTTTAAACTTATTGTTATATATGTATGATGTCCTGCTGGTTGTTTATTATGGTTGTAACTGGTTGTAACTGGTTGTAAGATCAACCATGCAGATGGTTTTCCTTGACTAGTTCCACGTTTGGAAAATCAAATCAGAAAGGCCTGTTTCACCTGCTAAATAGCACCATCTGACCATCTGTGCTTCTACCCAGGCGGACACCATTGACCATCTGTTCAGGCATCCAGACGGTCTCCCTGTGTGGCCGTATCCTCTACCCCCCGAGACCATCTCTGAAGCAGTCTTAGTGAGTCTCCAGGGGCTTACCACAGCCCTGGTCCAATCCCCAGCAGTGTCCCCTGTCCCAGACGTAGCGCTAACTCTACCTCCAGGCTTCACCTCAGGGGTCCCAAGCGGAGCTCCGTCCATTGCTTTTCTGAAGGAGACGTCGGTGCCTTCCTGTCCGAGCCCCGGCGAGGCCTTGCCCGTGGACCCAGGAGGTCCCATGGAGAGCTCGGCCCAGTCTTCCGTGATCTATTCCACGGTGCTGCTGTCTAACCCAGAGCGAGACCAGAGCGTGGGCCGCCATTACAAGGACAGCGGCTCCGGCTCCAGCGACGAGGGAAACTTCTCCGCCAACAACTCTGACATTTCCGGGTCTTTTCCCGGCGGCCTGTGGGAGCTGGACAGTTGCCGGGGGGTGGAAGGGGACGACCCGCGGCACTCAGGCTCCTACAACTCCGTGGAAGAGTTCTCAGACGAAACGTCGGAACAAGAGGAAGAGGAGGAGGAGGAAGGGTCGACTACGGAGGGGAAGGGTCTGTGCTATCATCGGGTGGGGGAGAGTGAGGGGGAGGGGGCGCGAGAGGAAGCAACGGTTATGCTTTTGGAAGATGGCTTTGCCAGCAGAAGCGATTGGGGCGTGGAGACGGACTTGTTGCTGGGGCCCGACGGGCAGTTGCCAAGGTCTGCGGGGGGCTCTCCCCCTTTGTACTTGCCTCAGTATAAAACAGCTCACACCCCCAGCCGCAAGACAGCGTCCCCCAACTGTGAACTGCGCCGCTGACTGGCACAATAAAATCACGGCAGATTGTTCCGTACCAACATGGGCGCCGGACGGGGCCCCAGCAATCTTCTTGATAGTGGAAAAAGTTAAATGCATTGCCTGATTTGCTCAAGTCCAAGTGTAGCTATTCACTGATGAGAAGGGGAAATTAAGTTATTCTGGCAAATCACTGCCCGCTAGCCTGTACTGTATATGCATCTTATTTTTGTGACCTGTGAAATGTGCCACGCTGCTCCTCTGTCACAAGGGGTTTATTGCTATTGTGCTGGCTAGGAGTATTGGACATCCTAGTTAGAGGCCGGTGATTGTCCAGCTTATACTGTAAATTCTGTTTCACAGGAGAATGCAGAGTCAGTCAGTCAGTTTTACAATGACATGATAGCACTTGAGGTTATTTTGTTGGTAAGCTGAGGATTTCTGTGAGCCTTTGATTCATCAAGGCTACCTAAAACAGCATTTTGATCTACAAATAAATTAACTCTGCCAGTATAACAGAAAGTAAACTAAATGTGGTGGTGATGGAATACACATTGACAGACCTTTCAAAGCACATTTAAGATGCTCACAAAGTGGCAGCCTTCGGTGCCCTGAAATTAATCATTTTTGAATGGCTTTAGTTTAGCTCCAAAAGCAAGTCATTCCCCACAGACTACAGTACCATGTTAAAATGCTTATATTTACAGCAGAAATAAACATGTTTACAGCCTGGTACAAAAATAAACAAACAAAATAAAACTGTTTTGTCTAGAGCTAGTTTCCCCATTCATGGCAATTGTATGAGTGGTGATTTTTTATATAACTCAGTTAAAAGTGATACATTAACTACTATTTTTTGGATAGGGGGGAGATACAGGTAGGGTCATGTAATGCAATGATGGCAATGGCCAGAACCAACACAGCTTGAGCTTCAAGCCTGTTCTTCAAAAAACCCTTTGAGTGATGTTAAAGGGTTTGTCCATTTATTTATACAGTCTATGCTGCTCACTGGCATTAATGGTAAATGGTACTTAATAAGGTCTGCACAGCAGAAACCTTTCGGAAAATTTTATTTACTAACTATAACTGTTGGTCATAGGCACTGGATGAAAGTCCTCCTTCACCAACTGGTGCATTTTAGTCCATCCAATTTATAAAGCCCTGCCCATTGATTCTGATTGGCTGAAATTCAAACATGTAACTAACCAACCTTTTGTCACAGATATTTTTTGTCAAAAGATTGTATTCAGAAAGGTAATTGCAGTACTGCCATTACTACCATTACTATATTTAGCCTATTACTATTAGCTTTTTACAATAATTTCACTTGAGAAGATCAGTGTAGCAATCTCTGCAGTTTTACCCATCCACCTAAAGAATGTTGTGCTGTACTGTATTGTGTATTTGTAAAAAATGGTTACAGTTTGTGATAAATGTGCTATTTTTGTGTACAGTATTTACCATTTTAAGTGCACAGCTGTTGAATGGTGTGGAAGCAAATGGGGATTATACATTTAAATCCAATAGATGAATGAAATGTGTTCCGATAATATTGAATATGGATTAAGATTCATCGTTGTTATATAAAAATGTTCTGTCTATTTTCATGTTGAAAATAAAGTATTTATTTTGTGTGGTTGTGATACAGTATATCAACCAAAGACAAAAAATTGTTTAATATTTTTTTGGCTCCAGTAATGTGTTTTTTTTTATTGTATAGGGCAGGGAGTGACAAGCAGGCCTGAAACACACTGAAAACATTGAGCATGACAACCACAGGACTGAGTGAACATGCTGCATTTGACAGTTGATCATAACCTTCTAAATAGACTGGTGCACTGGGTTACATGGCTCAAATGTTATAAGAAGTAAATTCAGAAATCATAACTCGAAACGGACCCCCGTGCCCTATTGGGTCCCATAGGGGTTGATCCAGGACCTCTTAATCTCTGATCCCACCTGCCTATATTTTTCAAGACAAGATTACCTATAATAACCATGATGCTGATCAAATCTACTTTGCACTCTCACTGAATGACATCGGTAAAATTGAGACGATAAAATGACCTTTAGCATCTCAATACTGTTGTTACTATTAACATCAGACAGAGAGTATTACAGTTGTTAATTTAGAGGTGGTGTGTCAATACATGTTTCAAGCTTTCATCGCTATATAATTGACTACTGAAATGCTCAGAGCTTCTCATAGAGACCAATAAAATGCTACATTTTATTAAAAATGCAGCTTCAAGAGTTTTTACAAGAACATATCACTCCTATTCTTATATGGAGAAAATGTTGTGTTTTGCACTGTGGGAAGAATACATTGGATGACAGTCAATACAAATCTGTCAGATAGCCTACATGATGTACTGTAGAATCTATCATATAAGCTATTATAGATTATTGAATAGACAATATTGTAAACATTAATAGCAGCAAAGAACTATTTTGTGAAAATAGAGTATAATTGCTTCTTGGAAAAGATGCTATTGTCCTGCTGGTGTGTGCTGCCACCTATTGAGGACATTTAACGATTACAAAGAATCATTTAAGGTAAGGTAACAATAACAGCTCTAGCGCTCTCACTGATTTATCATTCAGATTGGTCACTTGTAGATCTACTGTAATTTCAAATGTGTCAAAATGCATGTGTAGATAACATGTTAATTATGTTATATTTAGCCAAATTAGTACATGTTTAAAGTGTTAAATAGTCACTAGAGCCTAGAGTCATATAACTACAGTCAACATTTAAATGGAACATACATTTGAATTCAGTGCTCTTGTAGTGAAGGAAAACACGTGAGTTCATTTGCTGAACACTGGTAGCTAGCTTACAAACTGTATGGTAGGCCTACTGCTTCTCTTGCATGTGCTTCTGGGATAGTCTGCCATCCCTGCCCAGTGATTGAAATGTGCAGTGTATCCTTACAGGCCCTATGTGCTTGATCCATACAAGGGCATGCTATGGCCCTTGGCACATAGTGATGGCTTGAGACATGCTGGTGCTGCCATGCTAGGGGTTCAAGTATGATGTGTGTGTGTGTGTGTGTGTGAGAGAGAGAGAGAGAGAGAGAGACACAGAGAGAGACAGAGAGAGAGACACAGAGAGAGACAGAGAGAGAGACAGAGAGAGAGAGAGAGAGAGAGAGACAACAATTTGGTCATCATAACTGGCAGAATTCCTAGAGGCACTCCTAAGCCTCTGTACCTGCATGTGCCTTGATGTATAATACAGAGGCTTAGTGAAGGGTAATGAGACAAGGCAGGCCTGATGATAAAATGCTCTACTGTATGACATGGACACTTTCTTTCATTTCTGTTCAAAACATTCAGATATGTTCAGTACTACATTGTATAGCCTCAGTAATGGGAGCCTATTTCCAAAATCAAATCTATGACACTCACGGAAATAAACTGATTGAATGATCAATAAATTATTATTGACTTGACTTTTGGCTTTTGAACTAGATTTTTGCCTGGTAAGGTGCATGATCAAAATAAATCAACTGTAAATGTAGATACATTGTGATGTTGTAAATCATACAGTATCCTGAATGAATGCATGAAACGGTACATTTTTGTCTCTGTCTATCCATTGGAAAAATAGATTTGCATACACTTCGGATATCCATAATGTTTCTATGTCTCAGCTTTAGCCAGATTTAGCAGCTTGACATTGTAAATCCTATATTAATCACTTGGTGTTAATTCAGAACAGAACCGCAATCTTTTAGGGCTTTAGCTTATAGAGAATCTCTGTGAGTGCCTGGTATATTTAACCAGAGGTCCAATTGTGGCAGGTTCACTCTGAAGCATACATCCGCAAAGATACTGAAAATATGTTGTTTGTAGTTATTTGTGTTGATATTTGACATTGAGAGAAGCAGATAGAGACGTGTGTGAAGCGAGACTTTTCGAGGAATGCCGACACTGTCAGTTGAAACGCACTAAATCTCAGAGACAGGAAGTATGTGAGGGATTCTCTGAGAAACAGACTACACAGAAGCTCTGGTGACCCCTACCCTCTCCTGGGCCCACTCTGGCCTCAAAGAGGGGTTGTGCTCTTCCCCCATGCAGGCTATAAATACTGTACATTACGTGATTTAACTTCCTAGACACATGACTCATTTAGTATAATGTGTTCACAGAAATATGTCTCCATAAACAGTCTACTTCAAGCCCGATGTGTTTCAGCAATGTGTATTCTCATTCCGTTATGAATAGTGCCAGTCCTGAGCCCTTAATTCTTTAATAAAAAGACACAGCCAACTAGATGGGTTGCTGTTGGTCAGCCCACATAAGCACATGTAGCCTATAGGCTACAGTTTATATCTAATATAATGAGACAAACATGCCTCTAAGTCACATGTGGTTTTCATCAAGTCTCTCTCTCAGTCTCTCTCTCTCTCTCTCTCTCGCTCTCTCTGTCTCTCTCTCTCTCTATCAGTCTCTCTCTACTTGGGTATCTGACACATATTTATACCCACATCCACCCAAAACACACAAGAATGCATTCATAAACAATTTGTGTGACCAGTAAACCTATGTACTTTAATAGAAGAGATGAGACAATTCATTTTACTTGGCCATGTTGCCAACCAACCACCGCTCGTCTATTTAAGTCTATTATCCCACATATTTGTAGGGCCAGACCATTATTCTGCATGATAGCGTAGCAAAATGCGTTAGCCCTTTCATTTCACGCAGCGCTACCACACAGAGCCTTATTTGCCTGTTGAAAGTGGGTTGGGTGGCTTGAATACCATCAGATCAGTCAGCATATGTGACACATGGCAGGTTTGTCTCGGGCTAATTGATGGAAAGGGACTCCGGTGAATGGCTCCCATTCAATCTGACAGTCAATTATAGCCTGACTGGCTTGTGATCTACTCCAGGCATGTGGTGCAAACAACTAACTTTGGTCTATGGTCTAGTTAACTGCCAGAAGCAAGCGTTATAATGGCCTGTGAACTTTGGTGCTCTATATCTTTGGATCAGATATAGAGTAAGGTATAGTCTGTCATATGTCGATCAAAACAAAAACACCTCTCTCTTCAATGCCATAGGGTGCTCATTCAGAAGCGCCGCCCCACACAGAATCATATTGCTAAGGCTGTGATAACGTTGTGTGGTGTGGTCTGCACCACGTTGTTTGTGTTCCTACTAGTGATGCGCGAATCGTGGTTTTTTACAACCTCCACCCACCGACCCATTAAGAGAGCCAACCCGCACTGCCTGACCCGCAAAAATATGCTTTCATCATCCAGCCGAACCCGACCTGACCCGACCCGACCCGAGATAGAGATAGCGATTTCTAATGTAAAGCACGTTTCAAAGGGACGTACACTGGCATAGACAGTAGCCTAATGCAGAGCCACCAATGTTCTTATGTTATGCCGCACCCGTTATATTTTCTGATGTGCTTATCTGAACCGGCCCGGCCTGCGCATCACTTGTTCCTACTGTATTGTCGCATCCTGGGCTGTGTAGAAACACCTGGTTATTTTTTCACAGAGCGCTCAGCAAACTGACCACGAGTAGACATTTACTAAATTTGTAACTATCTAACAGTACAGTCACTGACTTCACCTTTAAGCTTAAGGTTCTTCTGTTGGTACTAGGAACTGTGTGTGTGTGTATGTGTGTGTGCATGCGCGTGTGTGTGTGTAACTCCATGAGTTTTGTCAGCATAGAGCGGTCCATCTCTTTATGGGGTGTCTCATCCTTCTAACACATTAAAGCCTGTAGCATTCCAATGCTCTTTGGAGCACATGTAATCATAATATATGACATATAACTGTCTATATCACCCCGATACACTACTGCAGGTCATTTGCCATTAGTCTAGTCTCGTTAAGACAATGAGAGTGCAGAATATCTCCGGTTCAAAGTGTTAGCATTGTTTCCAATGCAGGTCTAATCACCTTCCTCAAAAATAGGCATTATGTTCTGAGATAGGAAAGAGGAAAAAACATACAGTACTGATAATTCCTGGATAAAGGTTGAGCCTTACAATGCAAAACCTTCACTCAGGCACATAAGCTAATTGTGCACCTTTCCAATATCATCAAGATCGATTTCAACCTAAATGGATTGGACAAAAATGGAAGAATATACTATCCCGAGTAGGTCTATTGTTGCACATTAAGTATATTACGTAATAAGATGAAACAGACAAGAAAGGCTCAGCTCATGTTACGGAAACCATCAGCTCCACAATATAGACTAACTTAATACATTCAGATTTTCCAGAATATATATATATATATATATATATATATATATATATATATATATATAAAAATGAGAGACAGAACATGTAGTAGCAAATCTGGCGACTATAAACCATCTACCTACCCAGTTACAGTAACTAGGTAGGACATGTTAAAGGGGCGGGGCTTGGGAAAGGTCAATTAGGATATTTGGTATTTTATTTAAAATTACATTTACAGTAAATGTACATTTTCTATGGCTTTATTCATAACTACGGTACAGTACTGTATATTCTAAACGTTACTATTTTACCACAGAGAGCCAGAGAGATAGCCTAACTCAATGACATCTCCCTCCAGGGCCTGGCCTTTGTTGACCATGGGCCCACATTACGTTAAATGGTGGGAACTTCACGACCTAGTTCTGCCCCTTTGTGTGTGTGTGTGTGTGTGTGTGTGTGTGTGTGAGAGTGGATTTTGTTTTCTGTAACTGCAGACAGAAACTCTAAAACTCACATTCCACAATGTTATTAAGGATGTCACTGGACTAGTTATTTCTATGGTGCAGTATTGACATGTGCACACTAATGTGACTTTCACATCTGGCTATAAAGAGATCTGCCAGAGAAATGTTAAGTATTGGTTCATTACAGTAGGATAGAAAAAGTATCTCTGTAGTTGAACAAATTCCTAAAGCCACTTTAACTAAACAAACACTTAAAGGGGCAATTCTAGATTGTTTACCCATTAGATAAACTATTTTTGTTTTATTGGACGCGATACACCCCTACCACCTGAAACCACAACCTGGCTCTCCCTAGGTTAAAAACTCATAACGGGACTGCACGTATGTGCATTGTCTTTCACCCACAGCTCACAAACTGTTCAAAACAAAGCAAGTCAATTTGCAGTAAATCAGGACGACTTTCATGTTTCGGGGGCGCAATACCCGCAGTGGACACCCACAGAACAACCACCTATTTTAGAGCTCTAACACTACTGCAATTAATGTGTAACTATTTGCCTGATATCAAGGTCGTTTTCATTTAGTCTAGTAGTATTTACTCTGCAGGCACACACAAATGTGTCGTGTTCCTTTTGTAGTTGTGTGTGTGTGTGTGTGTGTGTGTGTGTGTGCGTGCGTGTGCGAGTGCATGTGTTTCAAGTATGACACATGCCAGCCATCATTCCTCAACAGGGCCTCTGGAAAACTCTACTCATAAAGTATTTCAACTTAGGCCTCAAGTAGATCCTACTGTAATTGTGCCTTAAAAACTTTAAGGCACTTGTTTTCAAAGTGTGGGACAGGTCACAAGAAATGTTGTAAAACTTTTATTTATAAATCTATTTCTATAAAATGTGAATACATTTTCAGGGGTGTAGATTTCTATATTTAATGCTAGAAAAATGTCCTACCTCGAATGTATCATATTTCTCTGCTAGGGAAAATGCTTTCATGCCATAGTTTACACAAACTATGAACCACTTTTTGGTTTGGATAAAACGTGGCTCAAAATGAAAACCACTGCTTTTTAAAGACAGCAAGCCGCATTTTGTGGCTTTCCCTCCCAATGTGTGGAGGAGGGGAGAAGGAAACCTCAGCCCACTGAGGTGTTTTTCACTCCACATTTGGAGGGCTCAGACTATTTTAAATGGTCATTGTCCTGACATTGAGGGGTGTTTCAGGAGTTTAGTGGTATACTGTGTGCGGCTACTGTCTGTAACCATTAGCCTTCTGCGCAATGAATGGATAACAACATGCAGAAATCCATTGACTTTGTCATTAACCTCTTATTCTACATAGTAAAGATGCTCAAGGCTTATGGGGGAAAAAAGTAAAAAAATATTTAAATTACTTTACCACTTTACCAAACTGACGAAAAGAGAGCTGCTCCGGAAGGCAAAGCTCTCGATCTATCAGGTAATATTCATTCCTACCCTTATCTATGGTCATGAAGGGTGGGGTCATGACCGAAATAAGTAGATCACAGGTACAAGCGGCCAAAATGGGTTTCTCAGGAGGGTGGCTGGCGTCTCCCTTAGTGACATGCATGAGGAACTCGGAGGAGAGCCGCTGCTCCTTTCCAAGGAGCCAGTTGTGGTGGTACAGGCATCTGGTAAGGATGGGTGTCTCTCTAGGTAGATGTTCCAGGCACATCTAGCTGGGAGAAGTCCTCAGAGAAGACCCAGGACTAGGTGGAGGGATTATCTCCACATTGGCCTGGGAACACCTCGGGATCCCCCAGTCAGAGCTGGTTAATGTGAGGAAAAGGAAGTTTGCTGGAGCTGCTGCCCCTGCCTTTCGACTTCGGATAAGCGGATATGGATGGATGGATGGATGGATGGATGGAAATATTGTACAACTGGACAAATAATGGGCAAGTTACACAGAAGAGCCCTTGCAAACCCATCTGTCAACTTAGTCCAAAAACACTTAGGGAAGCTAATGTACTAGAAGACAAAAGCACTAAAATCAGTGGTGATACTGACATTGAAGCAGTATACTCTACTTTGGTGGCAAAAACAGGATCAGGCAGGGCTACTAGCTGCCTGAACCACATCGTTAGTATTAGAGAGGGATCAATTTCCGTAAACACCATATTGTTTTTTACCCTGATATGAACAAGCGAGAATGGTAAATCCTTTTCACACATTTAATATTTAAAAAGCTCTGATATCTAAGATGCCTGTGGTCTGATAAATCCTAATTAGAGGTTGTAGAAGGGGAGACGATTACAATAACAGGAATGTGTTGTGGGTATATATCGCTGTTTAAGATTTGAACTAGAGCTTGAGGTGGTGGATGATCAGATGGGTGATTTAGGGGGATAGGACACACATGATCCAGCTTCTGGCCAGGCATAACAATGAGGGAATGGAGTGTCTAGCCTCTGTTATTTCATATTAGGATTTTGCACTTCAATCCAGAAATGTCAATGTGTCTGTATATATCCTACTAATGTCAGTTTGCAGCATCAAATAATAACTGTGAAAATGAACACCTAACACTTGAGCCATAACTACATGACAGCATGGCATGCTTAACAGGGTTTCATTCACAATAAAAAAAGAACATTTGATTTGGTGTGTATAGGTGTTTAATAATTAAAACGATGACGGGTAACAGAAAAGTGTTCACAAACGTTTTGACTCATAATCCCTCCCTGATTTGACTCCATTAAACCCAGTGTTGAAAAACAAACAACTCTGCGAGTCCATGCTCTCACTGCTGATTGGCTCGCATTCCTCTCTACTCCCAGCCCCCCTTCCTCCCCCACACCAATTTCATTGGCTTGTAGTGTTCACTGCCACTACAGCCTATACAGCAGCCCACACGTTTGTTGACAGTGATTAAACAGGGAGCTGGGGCAGGTCACACAAGGACGATGAGGACAATAAAATACGTTTTTAATAAGAACTCTCTCCTTGCAAGTAGTGACACAAAACCTATAAAACACAGAACATATGCTATAAGCTATTGTTATGGTATAGGCTAGCTAGCACATTCAAGGCACAAAGAGCAAGTACTCGTCAAGTAATGAATATTTAACAGCGGAACTCTCTTTTGAACTGCAGAGTGCTATTGAGCGCTAATGGATGAGTGTGAATGGGTGGGAAGAACCGGTGAGAGTATTGATCAGAGAGGCTTCAACTCTGTGAGAGCAGGTTAACTGGCCTACATTAGGAAGTCAGGGCACAGCTGTCGAGCTCCACAGGAGAGGGATATCTGTTTCAAATTTTCTATTTGTTTTCTTGAGGGGGAAATACTTGATCCAGCGCCAAAATAACCCAAAACCCACCCCAAGGGATTGAGATGTCAGCCCACTGAGGTCTCATAATAGTTTGCATACATGAAAAACACCACTGCGATTTCAATTTTCTCCCATTTAAGGAGGAAACTGCCAGGCCACATTTAAAATATCTTTAATCGTTGCGGATAAGCCTGTATATTTTGCATACTCTATATAATATGATTCTCAACATCAATAAACATATCACTTGTTTCATTAACATCTCAGTTTTACAAAGAAAAATAAAATGTATCTCCGGAAACATTGCATAACAAATTCAGAAAAAGAATAGTTGACCCGATACACATTACAATTTTTCCACTCACACAAGCAGATATGGATAGATTCGCCAGATGATCCAGTGCTTCGCAGACACTGGCAAAGGCTTAACTTACTTCCCTTTTTCGATTTGCTGCCTTTTCGGACCCAACCCACTGCACAGTATGCACACACTAAGGCCTATTTCAATTCACAGGGAGAATGGCAGAAATAGGCACGGTAGCTAAAGTGAAAGCTTGTCTTTTAATGGCTATTCATCAAAGAGCAGTCAGTTGCTTACTGTATAGAGACCAATTTCCCCAATGGATATCTGTTAAGTGTGTGTGTGTGTGTGTGTGAGAATGAGGAGGGGAAGAAAACAGCAGGAAACCTGGAACGGAAGCTTCCTTTCAACTTAAAGAGCCACTAAGCTTTTATTCCCCTATTCTGCCTCTCAAATCCAGAGACACAATTAGCCACTCGAACACCACCATAGCTACGGCCTCTAACCAGCAAAAGTGTTGAAACAGCTCTACCATCGATTCTTTCTGTGTTAGGGAGCATTCCCACGTTGAACAGGCAAGTGGGAAATATAGGAAACTATTTGCCAAGCCAGCACATTAATTACGCAGCTAAATACATTTGTACGATAATGAAACATGATATAGTTTAGTTGCATGCTGTATATAGGATTACGTTTACAGCATGGATCCAACCTGGAGCTTAGTTGGTCTCATTGTCATGGCAACTGACTGAATACCCACTCTTCTGTAATCATGCTGTGTTTGTCTAGTTCCCCAGAATAGCTGCGTGCTCGTAACCTGGAGATAAGACTCATACAGTTTTGACATTCATGCAGGGATCAAAACAGACGTATTTAGGGAGTTAGTCTAATTAGCCACCATCTGGCTCTATAGGAGGTTCTGGCGTCTGGCAAATAAAAACAGGTTTCTTTATGTCTGGAGTAAAACAACATTGGATTTAAGGTTAGGTCTACACCTAACAAGAAAATACATCACATTGCCTATATATCATGAAAGATCAGCCTTAGCTTGATGATCTGATGTGTTTCACAGATTTCCTCCCTGCAATAAAATACTTATTTTTCCATATGGCGAGGCTATTTTGGCAAGAAAACCACAGACGAGGGGAACAGACAGTGCTTAGGCATGCAACCTTGTTTTACAGCCAACACTGTATGTTAAAACCAGAACCAGGCATGGAGTGACTTCATGTATATACTCATGGTTGGAATATTATTCCAACATCGAGTAAATGTCCTCCATGCTTTTTGGAGATACTAACACAAGAAAGGGGAGAGTTCTAAAGATGTGCTTACTTCAATGTGTTTTAATGTACCACTTAAAGTCTGTTTTAGCCTTAGCCAGTTTTGGCCTACAGTTAATGTGCCATTTGGTGGTGTTACAGTCCTGTCTTCAATGGAGAGGTTAGGGTATTGTACACCCTTGATGTAGTTGTTGGCACTGACAGCACCTTTCCATCCAACATATGTGGATGTGGAAATTGCAAAAGGATGAGAATAAAAACTGAAAGTGGCAGATTAGATTTACCAGAAGAAAATTAGGTGCAAAAAGCTATCAATAACAAAGCAAACCTTGATTGTATTGTATTCAAAGAAAGCTCGAGAAAAGGTGGCTAGAATACATGTAAAACTGTACTCAATCATATTGAAAAAAAGTTGTGTGTAACTTAATGGCTTTGAGGCCAAAGTGAATGCTATTAAAAATAAGTGTGCAATATTTTTGTCAAGGACTGACTCAGGTGGAATGGCTGTAGAAATACTGATTAGATACTGATAAGATATCACACTGAGATATGCTTGTTCAAGCGCACACATTACAATTAGCTTAGCATTTCCAAAGGTCATAAAAGGTTAGCTTTATCATCAACAGTACATAAAAAAAAAAAAAAAAAAAAGCTTAGACGCAAAAAATAAAAAGGGTAATTGTGAATACATATCTGACATTTTTCTGGCAGGATATACTGTCTACATACAGAATACAGTATTATAACGTATTTAAACATATGTTTGACTGTGTGATGTGCTCTCCTCTATCCAATGGTATTAACAGCATAAACATGACAATTGTGACATTGACATTGACATTACATTTTGGTAAGACGTGCAGAAGTCACATGATGTCTCATGAAAACCTTTGGGACCGTTTTTCACAATTGTGACACGTACTGTACACCAGCTGTGGCTCTCTCTCGCTCTATCTCTCCCGCTATTCACACCTTCATCACCATTTTCCTGTCAGTAGTCTTGGCAACTCATGCTGTGACAGAGCACACATTATTTACTCTCTTTCTGAAAAGACGCTGTTTATGTAAGTTGGTACAGCAGCAGCACTTACATGAATATTGCTTTTCCACACTGATTGTATTGGGTTTTTCCACAAATTACTCACGTTTTACCTAATAAAGCTCTCAGCACACGGCATGCAGAATCCATTCCGCCAAACTAACACATTTACCACTTAACACTCATGTGGCGAGAGCATATAGACTGCAGATGTGTCCTTTAACACGCAAGCAGGACAAGGGAAAAAATATTTCCAAATTCCAACAATGGCAAACTATCAGTCATTTTGGGGAATAGTGCAGTCATCTTGGGGAATAAAATATAGCCATATGCAGTCTAGGTTTACACACCAACCATAGGCACAACGTTGTTAAAAATACTGTATATTTACATTGTTCAACACACTCCTCAGAAAATAATAATATTCAGCCATAATGTTTGCCTACAACTGTTCACAATAATACCTGATGCACAGTGTAGCTGTATTGCAATTAACTCAAACAGTTCAGTTAAGCACTGAAGCTTCACAAAAACACATACAGTATATAGTAGTGGACGTTCTAACCTCAGTCCTCTGTCTAGTATGATATTGTCATCTACAGCTGTTGCCTTAATATTAAAGTAACATGTATTTGTAGAGTAATAACTATTTAAGGGGACAATCTGACATTTTGCCCCACTGTTTATATTGTTTATCGTGCACCCAAAAACACAAAAGTTCAAAAGGTTGAAAACTGCATGCGGGGTTGGGAAAATTTCAGAGAGGGCAGGGAAGTGATTTGTGGGTGAGCGAATGTTCTGGAGTGCCAGAGTAACATACATAGTTTTCAAATGTGGGAGGGGTTGCTTCGTGTTGGAAACCGAAACACACCTGTATCTCTAACAAGCACAAAATAATCTGATTTCCCCTTAAAATACACAGCATTCATTTTAATACATTGGAGTATGTGCAATACATCTAATTTATTGATTGATAGTGTATGGGAGCTTTGGTCATGATTTTTATAAAATGGTTATACTCTCTTATTTCAGTTTTTTCCTGAATGGATAGGAAAGGGTAAAATGTGGCTACAGTGATAGATACAAAATATTTCATAACCTCTCTCATAAATCTCTCTCTGTGCTTTATCTCAGTGACAGTGAGAGACACCAGGAGATTCTTTCAAATAATGTTGCACCACGATGCTATCTCAACAAAATAAGATCACAATCAGGCATTGTGAGGGAAAACCCTGAGAATGGATATTACGATTTTAAAAGAGTTTCTACATTTGGGTGAAACAGCAATGTTTGGCTAAATCTGGTGATAGTCCCGTACTGTGCAAGTAAATACTGACATCAATGCTCTGCAGAAGGTTAGTTCAGTCAAGAGTGAATAACAAAACAATATAACCCGCCCGAAAGGTGGACCTTGAAACGTGAACTGTTTAAATCCCAGTCCAGTTCCTTCTTCATCTTAGTTCTGAGCATCTGATGTTTAAGACAGACAGGGCTACTGTATACCTTTAGTTGTTTCTGCTGCTCACAAAAATGTCACATCCTCCTGTGATTGCACCCACCGCCAATGAGCGTCATACTCCGGGTGTCGTTTGCCGTTCATTTTGCACGTCTCCGCGTCAATCATTCCGTTCTTGTAGGGTTTGAATTTGGGGCTCTGGCTCTTATCGAGCTTGCCTTTGAGGCAGGCTCGGTTCACATCAGGACCGCCTGTTTGCTTAATTGATTTCTCCGGTACGCCATTAGTCTTGGCGGCGTGTGCCTGGGCAGTGTCCTTGCCAACCGGGGCTTTCCTAGCCATCTCAGTAGCCTTAGTCCAGGCGCTTCCATCTTGTTTAGGGCCTTCAAACTCGCTTTGGGCGGAGCTCCCAGCATTCTCCGCTATCCCCGGCCCAGCGATGGCACCCCCAGTCCCAGCCTCTGCCGTGGCTCTCGCCTTCCCCCCGACACCGACAAGTCCCCCCTTAGCTCCAGCCCCAGGTGTCCTCCCTGCTCCGGCAACCTCGGAGGTGCAGATGACGGACTCTGAGCTGGAGGGGCAGTATTCGTCCATGTCATCTGCCAGGGTGTCCAGATAGCTGCCGACAGAGATGTTGTCCGGCTTGTCATTGGAGTCCTGCAGGCTGCCCCAGGAGCCCCTCCAGGAGGTGTCGGGGCCCTCGCCCAGGCTGTACTGGCTGCTGGTCAGGCTGCTGCAGCGGCTGGTCAGGGTGCTACGCTCCTCCAGCAGCCACTTCACCGCCTCGATGCCCTCGTGGACGGCCAGCAGCTGCTGCAGGATCTTCACGTCAACCGAGCGCAGCTGAGCCTGTGACGAAATGACACACAAAACAATGAAAGAAGACAGTGGTTGTTTTGTTATATGCTAACTAAAAATTGCCTTTGGTTTATTTGTGTCCGCACATCTCTGATTTGCTACCCCCTCTGGTCGCAAGACACAACTGCACTCTGTAGAATGTGCTATTTATAGTAATTCCTGTTACTTACGGTTGAAAAGGATATCAAGTTAAGCATTTGTTCAGCTTAATGATTTAATAAAAGCAAAAGGGGACGTAATAAGTAATAAGTTAACGGGGAAGATACATGTAGACTGTAGAGTAGGAAGGATTTAAAGGAAGGCACGAAAGAGGAGTAAAGCAAACAGAGGTGTAGTCAAGTAGGCAGAAAAAAGACGAGCCAATTAGAACAAATAGAGAACAAATATGAGAAATACTAATAGAGAATAGATGAGAGACTAATATAGAATATATGAGAAATACTAATAGAGAATAGATGAGAGACTAATAGATAATTTATGAGAAAGACTAATAGAGAATAGATAAGAAAGCATATCGCACCTAATACATGAATGCAAATATTGTAAAAAGTAGATCAGGAGAAAGGTATGACGAGGCGTACAATATAAAAGTAACACATTCCATTTTCTGTGCTATATTGAATGCTAATCATTTAGCAAACTGCTGAAGTGTTTATGTATGAGTCATCTGGCATGAATAAATGAAAGTATTAATTAATCAACAAACAACAGCCCCTGCTGTTCTCTAACCTGATGTGAACAGCAGGGTTTAAATGCTGAATGGGGAATGAGAGGAAAGAAATCACTATGGTCATGGAAAATCCCTCCAAAGCACATTAGCAGAGGTCTGCAGATGTAAAGCAAGACCAGTAGGTGATATATGAGATTGACATTTAAGGGTTGGCCTAATATCCATCTCTCTCTAGATAACCATTCTCCCTCTCCGACTTCTTGTCTTTTGTTGAATTTTTCTCTGCCCTTTGCCATGTAAATGTTCTTACACTGCACAACCCCGCCTGACTAAATGCCTCCTGCGTGCTCCTACAAGAGGACAGCAACAGCTTCCAACTGAAAATGTCACGAAATTATGAAATTATGTTCAAAGTGCAATTCTTCAGCCTGGCAATGCAACTCTGACCCTGTAAGCTCCAGCTTGCTCAACAAATCGGTCTGAAATAAATATGTTTCTATTACATATGATTCGTCGAACAGGATCACTGCTTTTAAGTGATTTAACCATGTAACTACATAAGAACTTCCACCAACTGAACTATTGTACCCACCTAAGATGGGCAGTTCCAGGTGGTGGGCCTCCTCGACGCTGATTGGCCAGGAGTTCTCTTCTCGGTTCACAAACGTGAACCAACTACGATTCTCAGACTAAGATGCATAGTGACGTAAATCGAGAAGGCGGAGCTTGATCTCACATGCTGACGTCCAGTTCAACGCCATAAAGCCATTGATTACTGCATTAGGAATTAGGAATGTATTTTACTCTTGAGGAGGTTGGTGGTGATAACAGAAAGGCAAAAACAAAGTGAAGCCTCGGCCATCTACTTAAGGCTTTTAACTTCTTTGTTGTTTTTGAATATGCTTGAGTAAGCTCCTATTTGTTATTTCTGCTAACCTGTCCAGATGGAGATTGTGTCATTTCTTATTAAGTGTATCCTTGATCACTTTCACACAAGCATACACAGACACAGACACATGAAACACCCACACATCTAGCAGGAGCGGTCTGGAATACAGTAAGATTAATAAAAAAAACTACAGCTTCAATATAAAAAACCGAAGTGTTTTGGCAAAAAAAGTGTTACAGAACCACAGCTACCAAAGTTCACATTGACCTATTTAAAAGAATCCAAAGGCTGTCCTGCATGGTCAACAATAGGGCCGTGCAATGCACAGCAACCAGTCCATAACAGGAGATGAGGGAGCAAGTTGGAGCTTTTACAACCCAGTGGGTTTACAGCAGGGGTTATTAGGCACCCTGTAAATGAGGTGCAGAATGTCTTGTGATGTGCCAACGTCACACTGTATGCTCTGGTACCACCAACTGTAATGTAAATAACCCCTACAGTATAGTTTGGAGACTGTTGCGATAACTGCAAGTCAGCAGGTCAAGACTTTCTCACTTCAATCAACACTTAGTTTTGTTTGTGTTGTTATAAACCGCCCACGGCCCAAGAGGTATTATGATACTTAGGTATTACAGTTTAAGCCATCTTTTGGGGTTTGAACTTCTTAGCTGGCAGAGACCGACAGCTTTATGAGGATGTGGTAAATATACTGTACCCTGGTGCCTCAGTCAGCGCTGAGGTGGCACATGCTGTGTGCCATGCTAGTCTGGGTTTACTGCTTGCTATAGCAGGGTTCCCACTGTCATGGAAGTTTTGGAATATAGTGGAATAAAATAAAAATAAAGTATTTTCCAGACATGCAAAGTCAGGGAATTTGGCTCAAGGGCCGCAAACCAAACAAACACAAACTCTTAACTAACTAACAGAAAAACATAGAATGAGGTGTGAAAGTCTGTAGGTGTATGTACTGAATATATGTGGTGCGTGTTGCATGCTAACCAAAACTAAGTCACAAAAACCAAACAACATGTGTGGTGCCAGGACGATCACACCCCAGTGTGCTGCAACACACCTATATATGTGACATGCCCAGGTGCCCATCATTAGCCTAATTAGGGCCTATAGAGCCAGTAAGGACCACAGGCCTGCTAAAACAAAGCAGGGCCGTCACAATATATATATATATATATATATATATATATAAATATATATAAATAAATATAAATATACTGTATATAACGAGAATGTTAGTTTCACCTAGCTCCAAAAGAACGTTTCCACTAAAAAGTCACCCTTGTTTTGTCTTTGTCTACTTCATTTGCCTTTATACGTTGTCCTTGCACTGACTCCAGTCACCGGTAGCAGACAGCTGAAAGCTGCCCGCTCTCCCCATAGACCATCTGTTCACAGGGTGCTCCTACTGTATTCTGGATGGGTAATAAACACATTTGTCCTCTCTGCAACTGTCTTTATTTTCTATTTATAATGGACTCCCATTAGGTTCCTCGCTTTATCTGAGCACAAGAGTACTGGCTCTACACTAACTCTTATGTAATGTTATTGATTTGACTCGTTTGTATGCTTCTCTTCTATCAGTTGTGAGATATATATTTAGGGGCGCCATTGATTTCTCAATGTGACAAATTGGTTTGTGAATATAGAACATACTGTAGGATTAAATGCTATACAGTACGTTTATTATTGTATATGTATGCGATTGTTTCTGTCACTGTCGTCTTCTCTGTCAAGCCTGAGAGAGAAGGTCAGACTGACCGTCACACGCTACATCTTCACACAGCCATTAGACAGATAGACGCACAGACAACACGAGTGCCTGTGCGCACACACACACACACACACACACACACTCTCACATGCTCACATGCCTGAACATACATTATCTGACTCGGCAGAATCCCTAAGAGAGCGCCATGTTCATGTCCTGCCTTACAACACTTACACAAATGAAATACACACATGCACGTATATCCATGCACGCACACACACACACACACACACACACACAAGCACACGCACATAGATGGACTCACACAGTGGAAGATTATTGCCTGCCTCACATCACACTCAGATCTCGCTCATTATCAGTCACACACCCCCTTCCCCCCATTCCTCATCATCCACAGCATCCTGAACATGTGGATGGTGGCTGCTAACAGAGGGAAACATGCTGCTTGGATTGCCCTGGTGCCTGGGTAGCTTGGTGGACGATTCCTATTCGCCGCGCAGAGATGTGAATGTGTTGGGTAACTCCATAGCCTTGCCGTAACAGTCAATGACAGAAGTCTTCATCCTAACACGCCAAAGGCTTTCCAACGCTTCGAAAATTGACAAGAAAGGCCATTGACCATGCTGCAATTTTTGACGAGTTGGGAATGAGAACGTGTAGAGTGGATGTGTGTCTGACAGATGATTATATTAATCATAAATATATATGAATTATATTAATCTGTCAAATAATCAGTCAATCTGTCAATTAACTGTTAATTACCCATATGAAACGTGTTGATAGACGTTGAATGTAGAAGAAGTGAACTCTATTAGCATGTCTGCCATTGGGAGCATGGCAAAAGCCTACAGAAGCAGCGGTAAACATATGCTGTGGTAGTAGTCTATTTATTACCAGACATCTCCTTTAGAGAGTAGGGAACTGTGGAAATAGCGCAGGCATAGATGGATTTTACCAACTGACGTTTTGACGCTGGTCAGTCAAATTAAATATTCACTGGTTTAACAAACTTTGAAACTTTTTTTTTTTTTATCAATAGGCTGTTAATGGAGATTATAGCTTCATAATGGCATCGTGATTATGATGATGACAGCCTAATTACAATGAATAGCCTATCAGAGTAGGCCTAACGATAGTGACCATTCCATTGCAACCAAGCCACCTGCAGCTGCTGGCATGGTGATGACAGGACATTGCTTATAGAAGCATATGACAAATAGACTAGTTTGACTATTTAAAGCAGTCCATGATATCACCGTTTTTATAAATATTGCTATTATTATAACGTACATAAACACGGATAGGCAACTAATGAATTACTTTCTCTTACCATGTCGAGTTTTAATTTCCGGATCTTTTCGTCTAAACTCTTTTTCCCCGCGTCATCCTCGTTGGATTCATGCATCGAGACCAATTTAGCGTCTGCCCGGTGGGAAGACGTCTCTTCCCGCATCCACTTGAGCAGACCTTCGGGGGTCTTGCGACCGATTTTCACTTCGATGTCTTTCAGATCTGGGATTGTCTCGCTGGCAGTGCCTTCATCCATTTTTTCTATATGTGTCAATCGAAGAACCGCTTGGCAATATACACGCGATGTCCTTTTTAGTTCATTTGAAATCCTGTGTCAAACTGGAATGCAATGCATCCTACGCATGTTCGACTGAGTTGGAATGCACCAAGCGAGAAAAACAACTTGACAGCCTTTTAGAAAAGCAACGTTTTTATCCTAGGATCAGACATCCCCTTGGCAAATAATGTGGAATGACGTGTCAAATCGCTTTGTAAACAAACCCACACGTTCTTCAAGTAAAGAAAAATAAATATATCTAATTAATCCTATTTTCCTCAGAGCTATACGCAGCACATCGTGTGATAGATAGGCCACCCGCCACAGCTGGGGAAATATGTTCAACGTCCACTTGATCTACGCCAGTAGTCTGATCAGGAATGTCTTGATGGTTGTTACAGTATGCACTGGTGTATTGCTGGCCGGTCGCGCTGGCTACCAGACCAGACGTGGATTCCACCTGCATGATGCCAGAACCGCAGAATGGAGCAGAGCGAAAGCGCACAACTATCCTGTCGTAACTGATGTAATATTTGCGACCTAAAATATCGCAGGCTTTCAGCCGGCTTGTTTCTAATTGCCTAAGCCTATAGGCTAATGCAACTGTTCTGAGGAAGTGCACTGTTATCGCATATTTTGTTCTCGACGTCGCGATATGTCCAAATAGCCTATTAAGTTCCCAGAATCAAGGCATAATCTATTTAAAGAATACGATAAAAACCAAACAAAAATGATGGAAAAGTTTTGATTAAAAAGGTGTGAGTGAGAACAATACAGATGCTGTTGTGCAAACCATTATATAGTTTGATGTTCCAAATACCCCAGGCATGTTTAATTTACTAAACCACTGTTTGACTGGGAACATTTCTCTCTCACACAGCCAAGGCCGGATTAGTACCCCCAGGGGCCCCTTGGCACTGAAGATCATGAACCCCCTCCCCTCTCTAACACCCACACCCAAAGGTGGCACCGTGGCGATAACAAAGCTGACAAACTGCAGGCACATGCTAGAAACTTCGCCTATACCATATGTAGGTTTTATGTAGGCTTATAGCAAATAAGGTTTCAACATTTGCAGATATCCTAGGCATATTATAGTTTTGAGTTCATGCATTGAAAGATGTAGGAATGCTTTGCAATAAAAACTGATCGCTCCACAGACAAGTGCTTCGAACTGGATCAAAACATTTGATTGAAAAATGCGTCCTAGCGATCATAAAATATTCCGTGTTTTAACCAACTTTTTTGTGTATGCTAGGCTGCTTCTCATTCATTGCCTGCCAATACATTTGAAGTGGCGCCGTACTCACTGGAAAAGCCAACCGCCAGGTAGTTGTTCGAGGTTGGCGGCTGCCTTGCCTGCCTGTCTGTCTGTTTAGTGGAACGCAAGACGCAGTGCATCTGCGTCATCAAAGAGTAGCTAGCCTCAGGTTATGCTGCGCTGATCACACTGGCCTCCTCAGGTCCCTTGTTACTATCTTGTTCGTCGTCTTCACCCTGATTCTCCTGGGACGTTTTAAGAACGTTTCGACGTTCCTCTTTGTCGCTTTTTCGTTTGCGTTTACTACTACTAGTCCGCTCGATTCAGCGCGGGGTTGTTATAAGACGCTGTTACGTACTTTATACATCTGCGCTTGACCAATTACAGAATTTTATTTATATATAAAATATATCAGCATACTGTTTATTGGTTATACATAATTATCATTATCTAAAATAGAAAACGATTCCCCTCGAGTTGGGCCCCAAATGTGCATGGGCTCCTGGGCCTGTGCCCACAAGGCACATTTGATAATCTGGGCGTGCAGACAAGCCTGAAACTGCTTTCATAATACACTTACTGCAGGCTACTATATTGTGGTCCAGGCAGTCACTTACTGACTAAATACAGTATTTCATGGACAGGTCAGGTTAGAAGGTATAACCTGCTCGAATCTGTTTAATTTGAAACCACAAATACTTAATACCTAATGTCATGATGCTTACTATTGGATTCATAGGAAAGACAGAATGCCTATAATGATAGTGTTATGGCCTGGAAAACAGTGGGTTGATGTCATGGGCTGGCAGTGACGTGATGTTCTCAAAGGTGGACAGAGATGTTAAAAATGTGCCCCAACAAGAGAAGTGGATGTCAGGCGGCAGGCTATGTTATACAAAACCCTTATTATTGCTCCTAGAAGAGAAGTACTAGTACTCTGTGAGAAGGTAGGCTACACTGCGTTCAAGACTTCTTGGATCCCCAAGTTTGTGCAATAACTCACTGTTTAAATACTTTCCACAAATGTGAGGGCAGCTGTAGGGGGAGAGTAGCGTGCAAGCTACATGAGGAGTTGTATAGAGGTTTATTCCTCAGGTGAGGGAGGGGCATGTACTGAAACATACTTTGCAGCCAAATTACATAGGGGGACAGATTTCATCAGCATTGATATTGCCTGAAACTGTCCCCCCTTTCAAATGCTGTTACTTTAAGTAATGTATTTAAATTAAATGTTGAACACATTCTAGGCATCAGTTTATGCTAGCAGAATGATTTGGAAGGAAGTAATACATTCTTTAATACCTTGCAGCCAAGTTACATATGGGGTCAGATTTCGGCAGCATTGGAATTGCATGAAACTGTCCTCCCTTTCAAATGTTGTTATTCTTATCAATTTATTCTAATGCAATTTTGTATACATTCTATGGTTCATTTTATGCTATCAGAATGATTTGGAAGTCAGTAATACATTGTATAACACTTTGCAGCCAAGTTAAATAGGGGGACAGATTTCGGCAGGATTGATATTGCCTGAAACTGTCCCCCCTTTCATATGCTGTTACTTTAATTAATGTATGTCAATTATAAGTTGGACACATTCTAGGCATCAGTTTATGCTAGCAGAATGATTTGGAAGTAATTACGGGCTTCTTTTGCTGCCAAGTTACATAGGGGGACAGATTTTGGCAGGATTTATATTTCCTGAAACTGTCCCCCCTTTCAAATGCTGTTATTCTTCTGAATTTATACTAATGTAATTTTGTATACATTCTAGGGTTCATTTTATACTAGGATAATTATTTGGAAGTAATTCATACATTCTTTAATATTTTGCAGCCAAGTTATATAGGGGGACAGATTTCGGCAACATTGATATTGCCTGAAAATATCCCCCCTTTCAAATGCTGTTACGTTAATTAATGTATTTCAGTTATATGTTTTACATATTCTAGGCAATTATTTATGATAGCAGAATGATTTGAAAGTCATTAATACATTGTTGAATGCTTTGCAGCCAATTTACATAGGGGGACATATTTCGGCAACATTGATATTGCCTGAAAATATCCCCCCTTTCAAATGCTGTTACTTTAATGAATGTCTTTAAAATATATGTTGGAGACATTCTAGGCATC
This sequence comes from Typhlichthys eigenmanni, assembly GCA_027564635.1. Lineage (NCBI taxonomy): Eukaryota > Metazoa > Chordata > Actinopteri > Percopsiformes > Amblyopsidae > Typhlichthys > Typhlichthys eigenmanni. Next base: position 43,858 of record JAODUK010027332.1, read on the forward strand.
AGATTACGCAAGCAGAATGATTTGGAAGTCATTAATACATTGTTTAACACTTTGCAGCCAAACAACAGGGGGACAGATTTCGGTAGGTTTGATACTGTATTGCCCGAAAATATCCCCCCTTTCAAATACTGTTACTTTAATTAATGTATTTAAATTATATGTTGTACACATTCTAGGCATCCGTTTATGCTAGCAGAATGATTTGTAGGTCATTAATACATTCTTAAATACGTTGCAGCCAAGTTACATAGGGGGGCAGATTTTGGCAGGATTGATATTGCCTGAAACTGTCCCCCCTTTCAAATGCTGTTATTCTTATCAATGTATTATAATGCCATTTTGTATACATTCTAGGGTTCATTTTACGCTAGCAGCATGATTTGGAAGTCAGTAATACATTGTTTAACACTTTGCAGCCAAGTTATATAGGGGGACAGATTTCGGCAACATTGATATTGCCTGATAATATCCCCCCTTTCAAATGCTGTTACTTTAATTAATGTATTTAAAATATATGTTGGAGATATTCTAGGCATCTGTTTATGCCAGTAGAATGATTTGGAAGTCATTAAAGATCCAATCCGTGAGCCCCAAGAGTTTCACATGTTAAGCCAATCTCAGATTTCTTAAATCACCATTGTGTGTATTCAGAAATGTGCACTTCACTGTATGGATAGAGACAGAATAGTATCCAGCCTTTGGATACTGTAAAGGGAAGGGGAAGAGATGTGCTTCAGCATTTGGTTACCATGGGATGGACCTGTCCTCTCTGAATTTAAAACCCAAACATTTCTATTTTGTCACACTGGATTCAATAGCTGCAAATCAAGGTGATCCCCTTTAAAAGATTGCCTGCAGCATGGTGTACACGTATGTGTTCACTACTCAAATGACAACCTGCTGGTAACATGGAGACTTTGAATGCATGGGTTTCATCTTTTAATCTCTCTCGTAGTGCAAAGGATTAAGGTATCCTTTGCACTACGAGTGCTGACTCTGGATACCAGGGTGAGCATAAGCATGCATGTCTGGGATGGAGGTCTTCCACCAGCAGTTGTCAATGTTGATTACATTAGCTACTTTCCAGGGAGTTCTCAGCCTAAGTACTTAATGGTATAGTCAGCTATTGCAAGCTAAATGTAAGATAATACACTTTTTCTCAAATTCAACTAATATCTCCTCGCATTTCTTTATCTTGTCATACTCTGCGTGCTGAAAAAAATATCTGATACTTCTACACAGCCCTGGCTCCATAAATAGGAACATATACAAAGTGGTGAACACTGCTTGTATAAACAAAGCAATAGCACTTACTTAGCAAAAGAATGTTTCTCCCAGCGTCTGTTACTATTTTTAGAACTTTTTTTTCTCACCAGATTTTTTTTTTACTCCGGAAAAAAAGACAATCCTTCGCCATTATATTTTTGATAATGTAAAAAAATGAATTTTCATCACACTACTTTATTCTTTTTCCAACTATTATTTTATTTTGTTTTTTACTGTGAAAAAAAATCCCTTTGTCACAATATTTTATTTCTTACAGTTTTTTTTTCAGATGTTATTTATTTTAAAAAATAAACTTTGGAAAAAAAATCCCTTTAATCTCAAATGTTTTTTTTTCTTATAGTTGATTTATTTTTTTAACTGTGAAAAAATAAATGTCATCTGAATTTTTTTTTTCTTATTGTTTTTATATATATATACTGTATATATATATATTAAAAAATTCCCTGACTTTTTTTTTTCTCCCAATGACCCCTGAGGGGCTCTGTAGTATACACATTATACAGTAAATACAGTATGGTTGCTTTATATTTGTTATTTATATATATATTTTTTTATAATGTAAATTTTTTAAAGCCGTACCGAACTCACTGATGAAATAATTAAAGGAACGGTTACTTAGTTACAATGTACCGCTAGCAGGCTTGGCTAGGGCAGGTACATGCCGCTAGTAGCTGATGAGGCTAGGGCAGGTAAATACCGCTAAGTTCATTAACAGAGGCCATGAGGGATAAAGCATATCTGCCTCTAGGGAATGGTTTTTATTATTTTTATGGCTTTTACCTAGTTTTCTGTTGTTTCTTATTTTTGATTTGTTCCTTTCATCCTTTCAAAGCATGTTGAGTTGCACATTGTGTATGAAAGGTGCTATACAAATACAGTTTTATTATTATTATTATCATTATTATTATTATTATTATTATTATTATTATTATTATTATTATTATTTTCTGTGACATTGAATAGACAAATTCTTAATGTCTGACATTCAATGGTCTGGTGTGTCAGTGACAGTGTGTCAGAATGTTGTAATATTCCAAGGTTGGCAACTGAATAGAGCAGGCTATTAATCTTCAAAACATTTTATTTTGGTTATAGAGGAAATGGAAATACAATAACTCAGTCAGGGCTGACACATTTAGTACTTTACGTATGTAGTGCAGTTAGATGGATAAATTAAGGACTTGCTATTCAGTTTATACAAAAACAAACATGTCTGGTCAACACATTTATAGAAAGAGAAGGAGCATGATAGTCTAAATGTGTTTGAGATTATTACCCTATAAACTACACTATAATGTTGGCTCAATGCTTAACATAATTATGTATCTGCTCATAACTAATACTGTAAAAGGCATGTGTTTTTATGTTGCCCATTCACCCCCTGGGTGAGAAGAATGTTAATACCTATCTGATATAAAATCCACCTCTTGTTTGTACCAAGAAGGTTAAAACATCCCCCATCCCCAGATGTCAATATGTTGACCTTAATGTGTTCAGGTAGAGGAAGAGTTGAGGTATGACACTGTAAAAGCGGTTTGACGAAAAGAGACCACAATAAAAAGAATCTTCTTTTGTAATCTCGTCCCTCCCTCTCAAGGCTAACCTGTTTTACCTGTCTGCTCCCCAGCGAGTACAGCCCTCATGGCTGTCAGTTGTCACTACAGTAAGGGCGAGGTACAGTACAACTGGGCTGTTGTGTTGGCACAGCTGAAGGTACACTATCTGTCTTATACACTGAATGTGTACAACTGCAGGTCAGTTCATACTGCATTTATATTCAACAACAGCTTACCCCTCTATCTCTGTTGTTTTACAAATGTGGGTGAAGGCGTCAGTGTAGGGGGGTGGGGGGGGAAGGCTATGGAAGCCAGTAGCTCAGAGGACCTCGAGGCCCTCATGGAGTACATGGAATACATCCCGGGCCACTTTCACCTAGAGCTAAACCTCAACTGCGATTTGACGGGACCCGGAGGACTGCGGCGCCGGGACACCCAGCTGAGGCAGGAGAGCCTCCATGCCGAGCTGGAGTCTGAGAGCGGATGCCTGCGGTACGCTGTCCGTAACCTCCTGGGGATGATGTCCTTCCACCTAGACCACCTGGAAGCAGCTGAGGAGACATTCAGGTAACAACACAGGGATGGCTGGAGAGTGGCTTACAGTAGGTGTTAGGACAGTGGAAGTGACTGAAGAACATCAATGGCGGTTCAAAACGAGGTTATCTGATCCGGAGAGTATTTCTTCATTGAAAGAAAAGCATAGAACGACACTAAATGGCACTTCTCGGTGGAAAATATGTAGTCACACTTCTCCCAACTAGTTATGGCAAGAGTTTGATTCAACAACTGGCTCCGCTGGTCTACAGGTTCGTCCAATAACCTGATAAGTATGTTTTGAAAGTGTATGCCCATTTCCAACAGTTTCAGTGGATGGCTCTTCAGGTTAGGCTGGAGCGCTAGAGCTTCACACACGTTTATAGGGCTAACCCAAACCCAAGGCTATACGATTCACACAAAAACAATTGTTTATTTTAGCCCTGTTTCACACTGGCAACTTTTAATCCTGGGTTTAGTCGTTTTTCATGAGATAACCCTAAAATCTCAGGGCAATCCCTGCTCTGGAGCAGCGCCAGCTAGCCCTGGGCTAAAGTCGGGGTGAGCCCACTTTGGAATGTTCCAGGATTGTGCCAGTGTGAACACTTCCTTTGCCCGGAGCTAACTCACACATAGCCCGGAGCTAACTCACACTTAGCCTGGGGCTAAGAACATTCTTAACATGCTTTTAGTGGAGTGTGAAAAGCCCTGATATCCAGCGGTGGGCCGTCAGGGCCAGCAAGGCCTTCTCTGCTGGCCTAACATAAATCATGATCATAATTTGATAAGTTAATTTA
>JAODUK010027343.1:0-23823 GCA_027564635.1 Typhlichthys eigenmanni
ATATATACACACACACACACCGTGAACATCAAGAGAACAACAGAACATGTACCATCTAGGCCCTGCTCCCACGCACCAGTTCATCTAAACCAGCTGTGCCATCCCAGACTATAGGGTAGCCCATGTTTAAATGTCAGTTTAGGATATACCTGCAGTTTGCTCCTTTTCTTGGCAATAAATCCATTCAGTGGGAATATGAGGATGACTGTGGCGATTCCCGCCAATGCAGACGGGCCAAGGTGCTAAAAATAAGAAGGATAAAATCGCATCATGGGTTTTTCCCCAACTCTAATCTTTTAGGATCACTGTGTCCGGGCAATGGAAGGGTGATATTTATCTCTAAAGAAAAGCAATTTGATAATGTGACCCAGTGAGTGAGTGAATTCATATTGTACCTGCCAGAGAAAGAAGAGACACAGAGCAATCTCGATAGGAGCTAGCCAGACAGCGTTGAAGTACACCACAAAGTCCATCAGCTTCTGCGTGTCGGCTGAAACTAGGTTCACTATTTCGCCCACTGTGCAAGTCCTCCTGGAAGAGCTGTTCACCACCAAAGACTAGAAGGAAAGCCAAATGTCAAAGCATGGCTTTTAGCCATTCATGATGGTTCGTCTCATCATTTTATTTATGAGAAGCTCGATATTTTACACTGTAAAAAATAGCTAAAAACGTTTTGCCATTCCTGACCAGTGTAGGGCAGTAACTAGTTACTACTTACTGTAATGTTATTACTTTTTTTGGTAACTAGTAGTGTAACAAATTACTATTTCCAAAACGGTAATAATATTACTATTACTAATCCAATAATGCTGCATTACTGCGTTACAAGAAGGAGATTTACCCTCATAGACTTCCACCTTATGAAGATGTGCCTTTATTATTTTGCTGGTCCTATAGCAAACTTAGGGTAGGCTAATTAAACCAACCTGTCCATCATCTGGTTTGAGAGGCTGCAATGTTTTCACTTTGGCTGATTGTTGACTCCTGAGGTTCATTATTGTTACAATAAAGAGAATTCAAATGAGCTGACTACACATGTTGTAATTTTTCAGAATGGGCAAGACATGGTAGTGATTGTGAAAGTTATATACTAATGTAACTAGTAAAGTAACTAATTACTTTATTACCCACTAATAAGTAAAGCAATAGTATTACTTTTTGAAGGAGTAATAAGTAAATGGTAACTTAATACTATTCCTAAGTAACCTGCCCAACACTGTTGACAGTTCATCTCAGTAATTTTATGTACAAGAAGCTCGACACTCTACACTGTAAAAAATATTTGTTCAACTCACGTGTTTTTTTTTACAGTGTAAAAGTTCACAAAAAATCCCAGATGTGTTTAGATTGTGTGTACTGTTGGATGCCTTACATACGTGGTCAGATATCTACCCACCTTCCTGTACACCAGGCCCATAACAGCTGTCTTCACTCTCATGCCCACGGTGAAGCAGGTGTACATGTACTGGTGACTGAAGAGCGACTGGAGGCAGGACAGCAGGAACATAAGGGTGGCGTAGAAGTAGCCCTTCCACAGAGGAGCTTCTTCATCCCGTATAAAGACCAGCAGCAGGCTGTGGGTGCAGAGAGCAGCACAAGAGCGGCACATGAGGTATTGCATACATACAATGCAGTATATGAAGCATTTACTGCAGGAAGACACCTCATTTGCACCGCACCGTGTAGGTTGCTTCTTAATGTCTCCATATGCTTGCTTTTTGATTACAAGTATAGAGGGATGCATGCTCTGAATAGAGACATCTTCACTCCATCTGTGCACAACTAAACCTGCTTAGCCTGCGGCACTGCATTTTATAAAATGTCCAAGATATTTAAATTTATTTCAGAAAAAATATTATTATTAGACAATTTAAAGTCAGGACATTTGTCCTATTTGGTCATACCGATCATAGTGACACTTTTCATGGCACATAGAAGGAGCTGCTGGAGACTAGAGCTTCATGAGATCAAATACCACAAGGTCATCTGCATACGTAATATGTTCCATTAATTAATCTCAACCAAAGGATTTTACTGCAATGGATAATTCAAGGAAAAATAGCAAATTCTGTTTAGATATTACACTACAAATGGAAATTGCCAAAATAGGGAGTTCAAATTATATAATGTATCTTGTACTGCCTTACACATATATACACAATATGCCTTTTATTTTTATAAACAAAAATGTTCAAATCCCACTTTCTAACTTGAAAACATGCCCAGACAGGTTTAACTGTCAGCACAGACATGGTTTTCACCTGTTTATCTTCTCTCAAATCAGGCGTATTAGAGCTTCGAGGCACTCACTGAGAGGCAGCAGCCTCGGGCACTGTGGCCGCTGACTCCCTGGTCACACAAAGCAGCTCCGGTTGCACAACAGAGCTCCTCCTGTGGCCGAACCGCCCTCACACTTGGCAAGTGGCTGCCTTATTGTGGTGCGCCGGCATTTCTGCCATTTAGAGCCTCCTTTCCCTCCCTGCTCGCTGCTCATCGCGCCTCGCAGCTCCTCACATTCAAACAGGCTGTGGTCTTCTCGGGTTCTGTCGCTCGCAGACCCGTGACCGTAATTAACCGTAATTAACACTTCGACTGGGCCTTAGTCGTACATCAAAAACAACATTCCTGTCTGAGTACTCGCTAGCGTTGGGTGGTGGGGTCAGTCGGACGATCTTCCTGTGTTGCCAGGTGTTTTGACGTTTTTTATTATTATGCGTTATTATTGTGTGTGTGTGTGTGGGTGTGCGTGTGCGTGCGAGTGTGTGCGTGCGTGCGCACGTGTGTGTGTGTGTGTGTGCGCGTGTGTGATGTTGATGTAACAGATCAGGGAGAAAAGAGAATGAAGATGATGTATGAATAACATACGTGTTTATTGCTGTGGGTTTTTCATGGTTTTTCATATTTTCATTGCTGTGGGCTTTTTAGTCGGTCAGTTTATATTGTGTAATAAGCCATGGGTGTTTAATGGTGCTTGAGAGATTAACATCATGCTCTTACCTCAGGACCTGTGGAATGGCAAACATGAAGGCGTCATGGAGTACAATGCACAGTGTACCGGTCAGGAAGTAAGGACCAAACTTGCGAGCTAATGTTCTGAGTAGAAAGAAACCAGAGCACTGCTCCTTCTGTAGTTTCCTGAGGAGCTGAGTTTGGTCCGGGAGCTTGCTTCCCAAGGCCACAACGGACGGCAGAGCCTTCTCCTGTCTGCCACAGGTTGAGAATACACAAAGTTACAGACAGCCTATACGATGGCCCAACATGGTACCGGCGCCTGTTAAAGCCTTTAATGTAAACCAGACAAGGCAAGTGAAAAACCTTGTTTTTAGCGCACAAGACTGCCTGCAGCCGTGAAAATCATTATTTCCTAAGGCATAAGTTGAGAGGCGTAATGCATGGTTATTATGCTTAACGATTGATCTTCAAAGCTAGAGTATGTTAACAACTGTTGAAAATGACACATGGCTCTTGTTTTGACATCATATTGCTGTGTGTCCTTAGAAGACTTCTTATGACCTTTAAAATACTTTTTTCTATTTCTATTTATGCAATGAGACAAAATTAATTTCAATTTACTGCTACAGATGGACAGCTTAGTCCAGCATAACTCCAGTGCTCTACTGAAGTTGGACCACAATTAAATCACAGGCTCACCTTAAAATAGAAACCATAAAAGACTGAAATAACATCAAAGCTGCGTCAATAGTCACTTTGTTAAAATTGGCAATCAGATCACGAGAGGGAACTTGATAAATGGTAAATGGTAAATGGACTGCTTTTATAAAGCGCTTTTATCCAAAGCGCTTTACAGTATTTTGCCCCACATTCACCCATTCACACACACATTCATACACTTGATCAGGCTTGATCAGGCAGCATCAATCGTGTATCTTCTCAGTTCTCACTTTTGAAGTTTAGCACACTGCGCCGTCCACTCCTGCTCCAGGTCAGATATGATTTTATCTGATGTGTCTTCCTCTCTCAGTGTCCACAGGTCTTCTGCCTCCAACGGGGAACGATATCCTTTCACAGCAAGCCTGCGTGGAAAGTGTACAACATTCATATATTACAGTATTGGATGCAGATACAGTGTTGTTTTTTAATATCAAATGTTTTATTTTAAAATATATATTTTATGGTATTGTATGGTATGGTATATCATGTGCAGTTTATTTTATGTCTACATACTGTGAAGCACTTGTGACCTCTTGCCTGTGAAAGGTGCTATATAAATAAACCTTACTTAATTACTTACTTAATGACTTACTTGCTTACAGTAACAAAACACTTACTTACTTACTTACAATAACAAAACATAGGGACTACTACTGTAAACAAACACATACTGTTCTCAGTAGATCTACTGAGTCATTCTCTTAATTGAGGGGTTTTCAAGAACCATCTTACCCGGTGAACCACCAGAAGAGAATCTTTGACAGGAAGGAGGCATCTTTCACCGGACAGGGGTTCTGCAAAAGATTACAGGCCAGCTTTAAGATAATTTAATTACTCAGTAAATCGTTGCCTACTTTTAGCGGTGTCCCAGTGCTTTTAAAAATCATCCATAATTTCAATGGTGCACTTGTGGGGTGCGTGTTTACTGAATGGACATTTGCGTCAACAGTGTAATATAGTTAGGTGGTCCCATTATGGACAGTCCATGACCTGAGGAGAGCAGGGACGTTAGTTCTGGTTGAAGAAGATGTTATGAACACACACACATGCACACACAAACAAACACACACACACACACACACACAGACACAAACACACACAAACACACGCACACACACAGACACACACCTACTGTCTGACCTCCCTCCCCTTCCTCAGGTCCTCTGAGTAACTCCTAACCAGTGCGTGGGGTGAGGATGTAGTCGGCACAACATGGAGGAGCCAAAGGGAGTGTCCTCACCACACACACACACACACACGCACACACGCACACAACACGAGCAAACATTAACTTAGGGATTTTTCCCATTTTCTCCCCATGTTTATCACCATAAGGATTACGACATTTTTTACTGTCGATTGAGGTTTAGTTTTCAAACGTCTCCCTATTCAATCCGTTTAATTAGTTGTGACGGCTGCTGCCTCGGCATTGCGGTCACGCTGTGTAGGCACTGGGTCACGGTGTCATCCAACAGCGGTGTGTGAGAGAGCCGCATAAACGGAAGAAGGCATATGCGCACATTCTTCACAACAAGCCAAGGAGTGGGAGAAAGATTAGAATGGAAGTGAGTCACACAACTTCCTCCAAAAGGGAACGTCGACAACCAAAGTAAGAAACCACAGAGACACCCTTCGGGCATTCTCCTTGCCTGTCTTTTGGATAGACTGCGCATTTTGACGGAAGCGGACTACATTTTTGTCTGCCTACCTTTTCAGCGGATGATTTCCCCTCTGGGGGCTGGTCGGCAAAACAGCACAGAAAGAGCTGAGACAGTTGCAGTGTGAAGTAGGAGAAAAACGCCAGGTATCGTACGATGTCAGAGGCGATGCCCTGTAACATAACAAATTACACATTAGAGAGCAGGAAATGTGTGGAAAATGACACTTTCCATCTTTTCTGAGGCTGTTTGTTTGTAGATCCCTAGACCTGTTATGCAATTAAGGCTTGTGTTTCAAGCCCAGCACTAAATGAATTGGCATTGTGGCCAAGTCTGTGCCACAAAAAAATAACAGTGTTCTTACACCGAGACAATCAAGCCTTCGCCATTGGCTAAGAAATCGCACAACTTCCTGTGGTAAAACAACTCTATTTAGTGTAGGTTTTATGCTGACTTTCTAAATTCGCCATACTGGTTTTCTCTTTACACATTATATACTGCAGCACAGGATATGGTTTATACACCAGGATCACAGACACAATAAAACATTTGAACCATCGAGTCAAATCAGGGCAAAAACCAAGTGCCTTTAATGGTGAACTTTATTTACGTGAGGCGACAGTTAAATCTCTCAGTCAGTCACGCTAAGTGCCCGTATCTTTAAATAGAGATTGTGGTTCACAAGCCAGTGCGCTCACTTTCGATCGAGGCAGCAGCCAAAAGCCGAGATATTAACCGCTGGCTAACATTTGTGAAATGTGGGACTCGCACGTTATTCTTGACATACAGAAATAGTGGGTTCTGGCACAGGCGTTGTTTACTGCTCGGTCATAGCCTTGCCCACAGCTCTGTTGTGCAGCATGGGTATATGTGAAGGCCTGAGCCATGGTAAACAGCAAATGGAATTTCACCCTGTGCCCAGAAGACAGATACTGTATGAAGGGTCCAAATGGACCCAGCCACACAGTGAACACAGGGTCACAGTGTTGGGCAAACAGGAGAGAGAAATGTAGGTCAAGCAGCAAAAGTTGGCTATGGGTTTATAAACATGAACTCAATAAACTCAGGTCTTAGCACTGTGGTCCTCCGAAAGAGGTAGATGTCTTTATTGTCCTTCCAGAGGACATTTGTTTTCCGTACTGGCCATGACAAATACACGGTACACTGTGTATACGTACAGTACATACAGTATAACATTCATAAAAAGCACAGAACACAAGGAAGGACTTTCAGTTTGGAGGAATTGTGGGGCAAAAAAAAGTCTTATGGTTTGGATGTTCAACTCCCAGCCAAAGGTAAATGGGTTCAAGACCTGGCATTGACCCTTATTCTTGAGCATGAGCTTAATACTTGCTGTACTCACTGTAAGTTACTTTGAATATTCTGCTAAATGACCAAATTGTAATACGAGTAATATGAGTGTGTTTTAGTAGAGACTGTTAGCGTTGAAAAGCAGGCGGCACAATAACTTCTATGGCATAATTAGAAAATGTGTCCCTGAAATACCTCTTTGCCTGCTGTGAGGGTCACACACGTATGCAGAGGAGCTGTATACAAATATGTCTTTGTCTGACTTCTTAATTGTCTCTCAATTACACTGTGAGCCTGTGTGTGGGTGCGCAGACTTCCACCGGATTGTGTTTACGGTGCTGCTTGCCCATAAACATGGCGCTGACGTTCTTCTGGTCTGAACCTGGTTTGCCGTGTCTTACCAGTGCTTATCCCAGAGCCGTCATTACTTTTCCCGAGCAGTGTGGGAATGTCACACTGAAGTCGATAAAACAGAAATATGGATGTGTGTGTGTGCTTTTTATAGAAATGCAAATTCAACTTTCTCGTGTGTATTAAAATAGACTCTTAACCCATACAACAATAATTGCAGTGTCTGCTGCAGACACAGGAAGAAAAGGCACACATAAACACACACAGGCCTAACCAGAATGGCCAGTAGCATCATCCAACACTTGGTTAACTTAAGGTTACCTTGTTTAACACTGGAGAATGAATAGAAACCCACTGCTGACACATGAGAAAGAGCTCGTGCTGTGCATGTGTCTAGACTGTGTTTTGACTGTGCAGGTTCATTGAGTTCAAACATGTGAGTCATGCTCCGGGTTGTAACCCATGTGGCAGCCTAAGTTAGCCTATTGTTCTGAGAGGTGAGCTACAGTAACTGAGAAGCCATGCATTTGATCCATGGGCCTTGTTAAGTACCCTAACCAGTTTTATTTAAAGTTGAACATTTCTCAAAATAGCAAACTTTGCTAGCCATAAACACATGTATACGGTGTTTAAGGTGTCTGCTAAATTATTCAATTGTATGTATTACGATTGGGTAAAGGAGAGTACTGTACAATAGTTACATTACAAGTAAGGCCAAGTACCTCATCCATGGCCAGCTGGATCTTAGCTCGGAGTGGCACCAGTGAACAGACAACAACCAGGACCCAGAACAGGAAGAGGAACACAGATGAACGACAGCCACGTATTCTCTCCAGCTGAATGATGCACAGGGCCAGTATCTGGAGAAGAAAATAGATAAAGGGTACTGTAAGATAGTAGCATATTAGATGGTCTTGTTGTCGTCCTCCAAACAGTCCCAAAGCCTCCGTCTTCCATTCATTTTTATTTTTTATTATTATACCTTACTATAATTGTAAATCCAAACTCTGATATTTTCCTCAAAATATAATAGTGATTCAGTGTATCTGTCTAGAGAGGAGCCCTGCATTTGCCTGTGGAGATGGAACCATAATTTGGCCCTGTCTAAGTGGTTGGCCTAGTGAGACGTCACTCCGCCATGCCAACTCATCACCAAGCGGGGAGAGATGGATCTATGTTGCATAACAGAACCATATCGGTTATGCTGGGATGAGCCATCTTAACCTCAGTACTATCCTGTAATAAACTAGTGGTTTCCAATTATATAAGCTGCATCAACAACAATCTGATGCAGTTATATAGAGATATAAATGTTGATTTATTTTTCTTTTTTTCTTAATTTCGTGCGGTGGGCGGATAGCAAAGCATCTTCACGAGTCAAGGTTGAGTTAGCTTGCGGCTGTGGTTTCCTGGCTTTTGGTCAGAGTAAAGCACAATTCCATGGCCAGTTCATTGCCTTGGCAGTAAAATATTTCACGTTCATTTTCATTGCTTTTGAGCAAATGTTAATGTTAAAGTGTTTACACCATCACAACAGTGTCCATTGATAAGAAGATATTCAGTTACATCTAATGTTGTTGGTGTACATGTCAAATGTTTAATGATTAAACAGAAAATTATAGTTAACAAGTTGACAATGACTTCATCAAACCAAATCTCCACTTACTGCCAGCATTAAAATTAAACTTTAATTAAACTGACTTTAAATCAGCAGGGGCAACTTTCTCCTTTGGCCAACGTTTCCTGTCTTGGAATATTATTGTAAACCACCAATGCCATCTGTTTGCAGAACTAAGTGGGTGGAACTAAGTCCATTACTAAGCCTTAACTCAATGGCTGTCAACCCAGTAATTACATGGGAAGTGTGTAGCACTGGGCAAAGATCGAGAGCGTTACGTCATGGCATTGCTGATTATAGTCAGTGTCGTGTGGACCATTCATGGAGAGGGGCCGCCAATCATCCGTGGGTTGCCTGTCTCGGATAAAAAATAGTCCCAATGGGGGTTGAAGGGTAGCATCAAGTTGGACACTGTTTCATGTCCCAAAGCTGTGGAAACCAATTTGGAAACAAACAGGGGACGGATGTTGATGGTTTCATTTGACCATACAGATAATTATATGATCTGATTTAGATAGCACTGGTAAATAGGTGTAATGATTTCGCACATGCCTTTATTATTAACTAGATTGCATATGTCTAGCATCTGGTGCAGTCATTTACCGGTAAGTCCTCAGAATAAACAACAACAACAACCTTTCTTAGACAAGAGAGGTCTAAAGTGTATTTTTACCTCTAACATGTGCTGGTATTTACTTTGCAGTCTGAAGCGACCGCAGGTAGGCTAGACTGTCTGAGACTGAGTCTGTGCACTGGGCTGGAGAGAGAGAGTGCTTTGTGGGTAGAAGCTAAGGGTCTTTGAATTGGCAATGAGGCAAACTGGCCTACACTAAGTAGGCTCAGCACACCATCTGCCTGTTGTAAATCTTCACTCCCACATAAAATATATAACATCTTATCATAGGCTAGGCATGCCACCCATGTTGTGAACGACTTCCCTCCGCTGGTCGCACCTACTCATCAGCTAGGCATAATTTATAAACTGCTGAAAATTACTGGGGATGATGAATTGGACATTCGAGTCCTCTTTTGTCAACAGGTCACTGAGGACATTACCTTGATTGTAGTCTCGCAGAGCCAGCCTTTACATATGTAAAGTCTGGGACACAGTGCTGACAAACTGCGTCAGTACCCGCCTACTTGACAAGCGAGTTTTTTGATTGACGTGCACAACGACGAACTACTGTACGTAACTCAATGATCAAGTCTGACGTTAAACTTACAATGAGGAATGTGTTGAAAGGTTAAACAACAGGAATCTGGCTGTTTACAGGTCTTGTAAATCTGTCAAACGTGTGGACTAAGGTTACTCTTTAAAATAAATGTTTAATTTTAAATCAGTAAATGTACACTTGCGTCGCACCGGAAATTTCTTTAATTACTTAAATAACGTGTTTGTGCTTTTGTGGAATCTCTTAGTAATTAACAATTGGCACTGCAACACATTGTGCTGTTTGGTGCCACAAAGAGCAAGAGCAATAGGCAGCATAGCATAAGACACCTTGCATTTGCAGTTAGCGCCGTCAACTGTATGTACTGGATAGTACAATGGGCGTCACAATATATAGCAAACATGAGATATATAGCGAGTCAGTTTAGAGTGCAGTAGCGTCTCATGACCAGAGAGGCCGCCTATTTGACTATAGTAACCCTGACACGCTTTAACTTGTGTAGCCCGTACGAAGGCATAGCTGTGTGTGGATGTGGAATCATCGCAGGAACCATGTGGGATTATAGACAGAATAAGACGTTTACCACAGTCAAGCTACGGACGATAGGACTGAGCAGGAAGACCATGTGCTGGTGGATCTCCTGACTCCACTCCAGCAGGATGTAGAAGAACTCCACGAAGCCAAACGAGGCCAGCAAGAAGCCCAGCACCTACAGAACACACACATATATATAGTCACAGGGATGGCATCCATATAACTGTATGGTTGCATCAGGGTCAGGTTTGCTAAATCATTCATGGTGATACCGGTATGTGAACGAACATTGCGTGTGAAACCTGAGACCCACTTTCACGTGTGTGTGTCTGTGTGTCTCTGTGTGTGTGTGTGTCTGTGTGTGCGTGTGTGTCTGTCTCTGTGTGTGTGTGTGTGTGTGTGTGCGTGCGCACGTGCGTGTGTGTGCATTTGTGTGTGTGCGCGTGTGTCTGTCTCTGTGTGCGTGTGCGTGCGTGTCTTCAAAATCATATTTCAGATTCTGCCGTCTCACCATTTTGGCAGTGCAGAGGCAAGACATGCTAATGCATCCACGGTTATGGCAGTATAGGTGTAGGCCATATAAGGGGGCTAGCAGCCACAGGTAGATGCAGGGGACCCACACCAACACTGTGTTCTGGAAGCATTGCGTGAGGTCTGGGTTGGCTGTGTACCACGTTCTGTTCCAGTCCTAGGACAGAGAAGGGCAGAAGAAGAAGAAGAAGATGATGATGAAGAGGCTTTTGAGAGCTGGATTGTAGTGTTAAGATGTTAAAGACCAATGTGTCAATTGTACTTTAACTGTACAGTACAGTTATAGTACAGTTACACATTGGTCTTTGTGTAGTACAGTCTGTATGACACACTGATGTTACCCTTTGAAAAAAACATTTCGCAAGGTTGGCCAATTATGTACAGAGACGGTACATCTATGCGAGGGAGAGTAAAACCACATGTTGAATGTGTATGTGTGTGTGTGTGCGCGTGCGTGCGTGCCTGTGTGAGAGGTGTGTGTTTTGTGTGTGTGTACACGTGTAGGACGAGTCAATTGAAAGAGACTTGTTCTCTCTAAAATACTGAGTCGGTCTTAAACTGGGTTAGACTCTCCCTTATAAACACATAATATAAGATGCTGAGATAATATGCTGTGAGGTAAACACTCTTAATAATACAATAATAACGGAGCCTTAAAACAATAAAAGTTTGGGTGAGGACTTGTGTTGGCCAAACGTTGCCAGGATCTGAGGTTATACATAACAGGGCGATCATTTGTTGTCTGACCAAAATGCTAGGCGCTAAGTGGCTTGTTGTTCCCTTTGCCTCCCTTGTTTATTACTCCTCTGGGCTAACAAGGATAAGGGTGTCTGGCTTCAGTAAGCTGCAGTCACGTAGAGCCCCCACAGGAAGTGGTTAGAAGGTTGGAGCATACAGGCAACAGTCTGGATCTGTCGGTAGGCTCCCAATGGGGGCTAAGAGAGAGTGACCACAATGGATGACAGCTGCAACATCATTATGTAACAACAATCCACCCACAACCACACGTTTTGTTGCTACTAGCATTTGGCAGACCAGGGACCACAACACAATTAATGGTTGATTCCGTTTCTGTGACCTGCTGCTGGGGTATCTTCTAGGATTTGCAACAAATCCCAGATGTTCATTAGTGTTAGCGCTGGGACACATGCATGGCTGTTTCACCACAGAGTGGCAAAAGTAGCATTCCCGTATAAATCTTAATAACATAGATAGGGCAGGGTTGTACTACACGTCTTCTCTAGTAATAGACACCAATGGACACATATGTAACCATCTCCCTTTAAGGGATGTATGGCTTGAGAGCCAGTGTGTGGGAGTATACTTTTGCAGAACCATTTGATTCCTGTGGTCACCAACAGGCAGGTGAACAGAACACATTTATGCAAGAAATGTGTCTTGGCAGAGACACGTATGGCAAGCTTTCTTGGTCACTTTACTCAGTATTTTTCTTGTTTCTCACCCGTCCCAAATGGCTATTGATCTATGACCCAGCATATAACTGTTTGGATGGCAGCAAGGAGCCTATTTTTATCTGACAGGCACAGTGATGTGAAATTGGAGAATAGAGATGGCTACTGTGTTGCAAACCTTTGAATGTCTTTGAATAGTGTTTGCATTTCAACAGAACAAATGAGATGCCACATAGCTGTTTAATTACATTGTATGATAACCATATGTTTGACAAAATGAACTGATTTGTTTTGTGCTTTCATATGATTTGCTTTTATTTACTTTTAAATCACATTTCTCAATGTCCTGAAAGTTTCACCTAACATTTAAGCGGTCATATAAATAACAGCATTGATTGATTTAAACAAAGGAAAGAAATTAAAGGTTTCCACATAGCCCTTAAATTATATAATTTGTGGGGAAGGTTTTTCTCTGTCCACACCTATCCTGATTTGAGGACTGTACATAACATGGATATCGCTATTAATACCCGGGGAAGCAATGCTAATTCAAGTGCAGGCACAAATGGATGGCGCACACGTGTGATTACCTGGTTGATTGCTACAATTAACTTTGGTGCTGTTTACATAAACAGCACATGCTCTCTTGGTAACAAACTGCTTTGGTTCAAAACACTACACTAACCAATATACTGTCCTATTCTTTATCTACAGGCAGTTCCTAATTAGACTTGACTCAACTTAGCCCTACTCATTTAGGGCACCCTAAACGCACGCCTTAGTGGCCTGTCTGTAATCAAGGCTGAATGACGTAAAATACCGCTTCACTTTCCCGCCGTCACGTTGCTAGGCTTTAGAGAACGATAGATTGAATGGATGAGAGTAGCTCATAGAAGGTAGAGAGGGAGTGAGTGTATATGTGTTTGTGTGCGTGCGTGCGTGTGTGTGTGCGTGCATGTGTGTAACACGAGAGAGAGAGAGAGAGAGAGAGAGAGAGAGAGAGAGAGAGAGAGAGAGAGCATGAAAGAAGGTCTACCTGGGATCAAGTGCATTCATTGGCATTGGCATCCTGTTTGGGCCAATGCCATCAAGACCTATTTTCGAGCAGACATACAGAATGTAGAGGTTTGCTTAAACAGTACACTGGAATAAAGATGCTCACACAGTGAAGGATCCGTCAGCATGAGGTGTTACCGCTGCCCCACATCACATTGAGCTAAATCATACAATATATCACAAAATACACACACAAAAAAAAAAAAGACATTAAAGGTAAATTCTCCCGTGTCACCTGTGAATTTGGTTGATTTCCTAATGCACTCCCATGGGTAAATGCTGTAACCCAATAAGCACATGTAAGACCAGGTGACATTTACCTCTAGCATTAATAATAATAATACGCATTATTAACCTTTCTTCTAAAGTTGTCTTCCTCTCCGGTGAGTTAGTGTACTTTGTTAATGGACAATTCAATGTGACGCATTAAAATACATGCATCATCATTACATTCACTTTTTTCTTCTTCTTCTGATCGTTACAATAATTAATATAGCAAAAAAATACTTGACAATAATGCTCAACCAGCAGGCCATTGACCATGAACATTAGAGGTTCACAGAAGAAAAAAAAAAAAAGAGTTTTATGAACGCAGGGTCACCGTACACTTACCCATAGTGGGTCCAGGCCACTCAGTCTACAGAAGGCATCCATCAACTCTTCTGCCCTCTTGTCCTGAAGCGAAGCTCCACAGTTGAATTACACGCTGGTTTGTACTATCACAGTGCCCGTCTGTGTGTGTTTGTGTGTGTGGGACCAAATGCCAGTATGTGTATCCCAATGGGAATTCTCCTGTTTCAGAAAAGCTAATAACGTCTTGAATATACCGTGCCCTTAAGTCTCTGTCTGGGTGGCACCCTGCGTGTGTTTTAGGATGTGTGAGTGAAGGACTTATTCCCCCCTTCAGGATGAACGCACCACTCTAGTCTGAATGGATCCCTGTCTCTGTCTCGCTGCTTTAGGTTGGTGCGGTCATGAGCTCCTGTGTCACTATGACTCTCCCTCTGTCCGTCCGCTGTTTATGAGTGAGTCTCCCAGCTGGGTGGGTGGAAATCTCTCTCTCTCTCTCTCTCTCTCTCCCTCTCCCCCTCCCTCTCTCTTGCTTTCTCTTTGCCTCTCATTCTCTCCTTCTTTTCCTCTCTTCTCGCACCCACATCTGCTGGATCTCGATCAAAACACCATGGCTGACAGCTAGCTACAACGCATACCTCCAGTGCTACATTTACTGTACAAGGAAATTAATAAAGGGGACAAGATAATACAAATATTTAATAACTGAAATATGGCTAGGTGATTGACAGGCCTGTTTATATTTGCAAAAGGTGTTTTTTTTTTTAGATGACATGCTTGCCAACATTCAGATAATCACACCTTTTGGAGGGCCTCACTCACCTTAAAACCTAGATGTAGCGACCAAACTCACAGTGGTGTGACATCTTTTTACAAACATCACTATGGAAATGTTAAGTAATAACATACCAGCATGTGTGTGCAATGCCTTTTGAGATGGGCATGTACACTTACAGTATATATATATACATATATATAGCGCCTACTGTATATACTGTACAGCAGGGCTATTCAAGGTGTGTTGGAGCAGGGAGAGATCAAAACATGCAGGGTGTGGCCCTCCAGGACCGGAGTTGAATAGTCCTGCTGTATAGCATGTAGTGCAAGGAATATAGAGGTTACGTTCAGGGGTCAGCTGGCCTAGGCATTTCTTGTGTGCGTGTGTGCATGTGTACATGAGCATGCATGTTTGTGTGAGTGAGTGTGTGGGAAGATGTATCATGGAAACTTCAAATTTAAGTTTGCAGTAGCTTACATATTCAGCAAGAAATGTGAATGTTTTGAAATTTATTTTCAAATTTCCCAACGTATGCCTCATGGTTATGCAAGTAAAATGACTGGCATGACCATGACGCACATGAGTGTGTTTTTATTTTAAGTTTAATTTGTGCGACATAAAACATAACATTTTAACACAATATTATTTATGCATCTCTGTCCATGTGCATTTTATGACGCAGAAACAATACAGCAATAAACAGTAAAAACAAGGCCCTTTGTTGTCTGCTGTAAAGACGACATTAAACGGTGTGATGGCGGTCACTTTGGTCAGAACCAGAGGCTTTCAGTACAGCTGGTGTACAGGAAAGAATGACTGTCTCCCCGTCACCGCATTAAAGAAACATGGAAAGTCATGCAAAATGGCAGACCACCACCAGTCTAGCCTGGTGAAAATATTATATGTTATTCTTCTTTAAAAAAAATATATATATATATAAATTAGTCATCATTTTATTTTTCCCTGCAGGCAGAGAGAGCACTGTTCCAGTAACACGCCTCTAGCCTCGGCACAATAATGTGAATTATGTAATATGACAAGCAAAGAACTTTGTGGGAGATTTAAATGTGCGCTGGTTTCAAAACTACTCACATGTGATTTGAATCAGGGGAAGGTGAACACACTGGAATTAAGATGCAACTGTACAGTATCTACATCCACATTTTGACCCGGGCTCAAAGACACCGGTCACAACAACACAGCCATAGTACTACGCTTTGCTTCACAACGCGTTTCACGGTGTGAGG
The DNA here is from genome assembly GCA_027564635.1 of Typhlichthys eigenmanni. Lineage (NCBI taxonomy): Eukaryota > Metazoa > Chordata > Actinopteri > Percopsiformes > Amblyopsidae > Typhlichthys > Typhlichthys eigenmanni. Next base: position 15,911 of record JAODUK010027343.1, read on the forward strand.
CGGCGCTGCAGAGGGATATTGTTTTGATTTGAGCTCAAAGTCATAACTTTAAGAGCTTTAAGCTCAATCAATTATATCTCATCTGGGCACCTCTCAGAGAAATGCAATGCAATGCCCATTAAAACATCTGTCTGCCCACAGCATAAACTGCATTAACATTTTGCTGTGGGTGCTTGATTTTGATGTTTTCAAGTATGTGTGCGTCACATACACATTATTTTGATGGCACACAGTGTGTCATCAAAGTCACGAGTCAGAGTCAAGAGTCAGAGTCAAGCTCTTCCTAAACGCATAATCTATGGGCTCAATGAGGATGTCTGCATTATGAGACCTCAAATAACAGTCACCTATATTATAGAGACATATTGGATACGTTCAGCAACCCAGCCTCTTTACAGACCAGACCCAAACATTAATAACCACCGTGGTCCAGCAGAATGTGGTGGTATGTCTCAATCCCACAGGCTGAGTGGAGTATTTCACTGCTCAGAAATGTCCCGAGGCGCTCCATTGTAACAACAGCAGGAAGGGAAGTTGGGGAATGGGGGGTGGGGGGTGGGGACTAGCATACAGACCAAGGGAGGGACGACTATGCGCAGGTTTCTTTTGTGTTTTAAACCATCTCTTGACATTGTTCACTCATTGACAATAGACAGATGGCAGCGTCTGTAGGGTCTGGTTAGATCGGTGGGCAACAGAAGACATTTTTAAGGTTTTGTGGGAAGAAGGCCCCACATGTACACTGTGGTCTCCTCATTCTAAGTATAAACCGTCCTCCATGTGCCTGATGGGATATGTGAAAATGGAGAGTATGCCATGTGCAAAAGGTTTTGGTCAATGTCATGCATTCCACGGCTCTCCAATGCAGACCATTGATTGCATGATGGCGAGTGTATTGTCCAAAACAAACGTCATGGTTAGTTACGATGCAGCTCTCCAGTGTCGGAAGGGCGTTCAACAACCTGCAATCTATTGAGGCAGAATAAGCTATATACAGTATGTGCGCACACACACACTCAATATACACTAGATATGCGCTACCAGACACATACGCAACCTGTTGTATGACAACTACACACACACACACACTGCTGCACATGCAAACGCACATCACCGCAGAATACACAACAGCACACATGCTGTGCGTGTATATATACACGTGTACAGACTCTATACACTCACATACATACAGTAGATTCATATGAATATATAAATACACACGTTTGCACAGACAAACAAACACATGCGCACACACCCAAAATATCAAACGAGAGCTGCGTGTGCAAACAGCTGAAGAAGTCCCATGCTGGATATATAACCCCCTATATAGTTCTATGTATAGAAAGTACACAAACACACACACACACACACACACACACATAGTAAACGTCCGGACGATAGGCAGACAGAAGACTGTTTACACCAATGAGGATAGAAGCTGAAGAGGGCAGCAGCACGACCCAATGGTGCAGTATAGGGCCGGTGCTGGAGCCTAGCCAGCCGCGGTCATGGCGTGTAGTAATGTAGCAATGTGGCCCTGGCAGGCCTGTGGAGGCGCGCGGGGGGGGGAAGAAGGGGTGGCATTTTCCCAGCCAACCCGTGGTCTGAGCGTGGTTAACCAGCCCAGGTCACCTACACTTCCCCTGGCCTCTCTCCCGGGGGAAGGAAAACGGTCTAGTCAAAATAATGGTGTCATTTTGGTCTCATACGTTACAGAGGGGAGACCATTTTAGCAACAGCAAGGCGAAAGGGAGGGACGTGAAACGGATTAAGCAACAAGCACAACAAAATATCTTATTCTCTGTTGTTTTCCTCTTCCTCTTCCTTCTCTTCATTTGAATGAGTGGTCTTAAATAAGTGGCTTTGTTCCATGCTGTAAATTCAGATGTGTCAGCCTACGCAAGCAATTAGAACTGGGCTCTTTCTTCCGCTGTACCCCTTCCATTAGCACCCCATCATCTTTTCACCCTCCCACCGGACCCTCGGCTTACATTCGTTTTCAGTGGGACCACCGGTACTCTGGCGCAGCCATTCTCCTCCATTTGACCCCTCCAATCACCTGTATTGGCTGCACCAATGTACCATAGCTATGGTACATTACGCATGAGACAATATTTAAAGAAAATAGAATCTGGAGGCGATAATCCAATCAAGGCGGGGGGAAGGCGTGACCCCCTGCCCCACACACACACACACACACGCACACACACACACACACACACACACACACACACACCCCTCTACCACGACAAAGTGTGACATTTGAGAATGATACTCCATGGTGTGTGTTGTGAGCTTGTGAGAGCAATGTATGGTGATGATGATACTGCATATAGGTTAGATTTGTGTACGTGTTTGAACTGTGTATCCAGCACTGTCTCACACTGCTAAGTGCCATCGGACTAAAGGTATTTACCACCCTGCTGCCTTGGCACCATGCTCTCTCATTCACAAGGAAATCCCTTGCCAGTAAAAAGGAATCAGTTTTATTCATAACTTCTTAACGTCCAGACCTCAGTTAGTTGGATAGATTTTTCTTGGCCTAATGTTCAAAAATACTGGACCTATATTGGGCTACATTATTATTTTAAAACAGTGCAATGTGATTACTCCGTTGCAGAGTACAGTATAGAGCACCTTGAGCTGCAATGTCTGTATGAAAATGTATTATTAATAATATTATTAATATTGTAGTGTGTTTTTTGTTCGTTTTGTTTTAGATTATACAACTAGATTAAAAAGATGTGGGGGTTCTATCCATCACTTTGCTTTTAGAGGCACTGATTTAACACAGTAAACACGTCATTGTACTGGCAGCCCGGGAACTGAACGTTTCTATAACGAGACATGCTGCGATTAGCCTCTAGAGGGTTGACAGCAAGCCAAAGGAATGAAGATTGTGGAGGAGACTCGTTAAAAGTTTCAAACTAGCTTGCGTCCAGACAAACAAGGTGGGCAATGTTACAGAATGAAGATAAACAATGTGATTGTAAAGTTGTAATCACTGTAATTAGAAAGATTCTAATGACATCAATAATTGAACCAAATGCAATAATATCCTGAATGTATGGTTACTACAGTATCTCACACACATTTAATTTTAGCATTCGAGCATGGAAATACTAAATTAGAGAAAACAACTCTTTTACTTTGTATTAAACAATATGCACACCACAGCCTATCAATTTGAGGAACAAGTTTGCGGAACAAAATTCGACACGCAGATACATCCACATTGAATTTTTCAGTTTCAGCTAAACTTGCTCTGCCAAGTCTGACCAGAGTATGTAAATACAGTACAGATGGTCCAGCCATGGTCTAGCCACGTCTTTAGCACAGACAAGACACAATAAGGTTATACGCCAGAGATCACAGACTGGCAACACCTATTGTATAGCTATAACGGGAGGCAAAGGGCTGATGTTTATACGTTTCTGGTTGATTTTGTATTAACAGTTGCTTCATGTGCATTATGGCCTATAGTTAATTTGTAGCATAATTACAACGTCTAAATAACCTACAAAAAGAATATCACTTGATATTTCCATTTGTAAAACGTAGCTTATATGTTCTATACATTCTAAATTGAATCATTATAGTTGTTCTATGCATTCTATAGCACATTCTAACTTGATTTGCCATGACTTCAAGTAACTATCAAAGCATAGCAAATGAAATGCAATGATTTTACTTTGATCAATCTATAGCTTTATAGATAAATCCATTCACAGATTTCTCCATCCATCCATCCATTTAACCAAACTTTTACAGTGCCTAATAGGATATTGTGGCTTCTCTGTAAACTCAAAACAGACCTGATCCAACCGAAATAGCAGCTAGCGGAAATAAATGGGATGGTCCCCACACAAGTTGTCCAATAACCTGGGAGTCTGGCTCTCCCTTAATAGAACATGGAGCCTATGTCCCACTCACTCTGGCTGTTTCTGACGCATGGATGCACCACCATGTTACGAGTCACCACATGGCAGTGGTAAGATGCATGCCGACACAAACAATTTGTGCTGTTTTTATTTGATCATTGTTGACCATGTAGGCAGCTCTAAAAATATCACCAAGAAAAACTGCGGGGGAGGCCAGAAACACAGCTGTGATGTTTATATAGGAGTTGTCCACTGTTACATAAACATAATTATGCCCTGTAAAAAACAGTATACTCCTTTAAGTCTGTATGGCATACAAGAAATACAGTATGCAAATACTGTACATGAATGCACAAGATAATACATGTAGAATTTCATATTGACAACCATAAACAACATACAACAATTCAAAAAGACAAAAAAAACACCTTTAGTCCATTTATTATTTCATACAGGAGTTTGTGAATATAGTACAGTATTTCAGCAATGTCTGTCTTTCCACAAATACTGCAGCCTTTCCTGATTTTATTTTGTTATCTATTTGGTAACTATTTGTGGGAATTTGTGTAGAAATATAAAACTATTGTAATCCTTTTGACATTCTCATCTGATGACTTACTGTAATCAAAATAGTGCTATAAAAAAAAATCGGCCCACATGTTATTCCATGCTCAACCTTTGCTGTAGCAGTTGTACTGAGAAAACTATATAATATGATTTCCAGAAACCATGTACAGGAAATGCAGTTAAATCGTAAACTCAAATTAAAGTTGCATTCACGCACTACATGTTCTGGCCTGTAATCATTTAGATATTTTTATGTTAGAAAGTCCTTACAAAATATGTGAAGAAAGTCTATAAATAAATAAATAATGTTTTATTACAGGCGTAAGACCACTTTATAAATGTTGGTGATCTGCATTTTTAAATTTAAGATGCAATTGCCAATAGCACTTTCTTTCACTTTGGTAGAAACCATTAAAGGGTCACTAGACAAACTTGGGCTATGTAACAGTAACCAGACAAGGCTAAACGCACTCATGTCTATGAAAACAGAGAGTTTAGAGTAAGTTAAGTGTCTGAAGGTTGCACAACAGAGCGAGTGTAAACAATTCAATCATGTAGGAAACCACACATTTATCTGGCCTAAGTCTTATATGTAGCCATCTATAAAAAAGGGATGAGTGGCTTTTTGGGAGACTTGCTGAATTTTCTTCAGAGGATTTATGCATTTTGTTTCTGTTCCTTATTTTACAAGACATCTTGCTTATTCCAGAGGGATACCACCAAGTTATAAACCAGTTAGCCTTTTCTGTCTAGTTTTCTGATGAATTAGGGGCAAATATACATATACAAAGGCTAGTGGAATGATGCTCTGAAGGGGGATGCCATGCAATCTAAAAATTATTTAATGGATTCTAGGATCCATAAAATACAAAATACTTCCAAGGCCGAAAGGGCAATGTTAGTGGCTAAAGAATCTGATTGCATGTAGATGCAAAGCAGGTAAAAAAAACAAAAAACATAAATCATAGTAAGGTGGCATACATAAAACCTAAATGTAATCCTCATTTGATATTAAAGACATACATAGTCTTCAGGCCCACAAAGCAGCATTACCTTTTAAATATTGACTTTACATCTGAATAACATCACCAGTATTTTATTCAAACCCAGGGCCTACTGTATGTGTTATGAGTCAGAAAACTAAACAGTTTATATTTCAGTGACACCAAACAGTTGAACTATAATGTGCGTAAGTAGTGATGCTAACACGCGTCACCAGTTCACCATATAACATCTGGTTAACTTAACCATTTTGACTTACAGGAGCCCCAATCCAAAAATAAAACATTAGATTACCTACAGAATATGCAAACTGGAAATATTTAATCATCTGTATCCTTAAAAGACACAGATGCATATATGCACGCACATACACACATGCACTGACAATTACACACCCTCAAACTTTCTCTTAAACACACGCACACACACCGCACACACAGTCAATGGTGTCCTACCACACGAGGCAGGGCCCGGGCGAGACAAGACCCATCATGTCTTCCTCTGTGAGAGCAGACATTGTTGACTCACAGTAGACCAGAGGCCTTTAGCTTGTGTCGTACCACAGCTATGCACTGTCTGACCAAAGCCTCAGAGCGAGGGTGTGCAGACACACACAAACACACACACGCGCACAGACCACACACACACACACACACACACACACAGGTACGTGTCACATAGATATACAGCGCTGTCTCACTTTTAGTCCAAAACTGTGGTTTAGCTTTCAATCCACTCAGAAGTCACAGCTAGCTCAACAGCAACAAAATAAGTGCTTTGTTTTGTTTATAGCAAAAATTTACAATAGACCATTCTCTCACTCATTTCGTCTGGAGCTTAGTGAGAGTGAGTGTTGTGTGGGCTATATTATATAGGTAGAGAATTCATGGTCAGAAAACCTCCTAAATGATCACTTTGTGGATCAGCAAGTGGCCTGACAGGCAGACATGCTGGTTTGTCTTCTCTTGATGTGCCTTTTAAGCAGGGCTGAAGTCAAGACCACCTTTGTCGAGTCCAAGACATGTCCAAGACCAGACTACTCCGGCCCAAGTCAAGACCGAGTCCAAAGACATTCGAGTCCAAGTCAAGACCAAATCCGAGTCTAAGTCAAGTCTGAGTCCAAATGAGACTCTACTTTAAGCAGGGCTCAAATTAAGCATTGTCAATGATAGACTAGCCTACTTATAAAAAACAGAATACTTTTAGTAGGCTAGTGTATCATGTCTGTAGCCTATAATTTGTCTGCTTGACAATGAGCTGTAATATAGGAATACTAGTGACTTTCTTACAATCACAGGCAGGCAGTATTATTTTGTTTTTCTCAGAGCAGGTACAGTATAGCAATAAATTGTACGCTATACCTTATTGCATTTCTATGTAGTCTACCCTAGAATAGTTTGGGGGAGTGGACTAGTGTCTATCATAAACTAATTTGAAATGATTATGAAGTTATTTCAGTTGAATGATTGGAGATTCATTTGAAGTTGATAGGTCGATATCCCCCGAATGAGGAAATACAACTTGAATCAGAGCTCATGAGCTGCCCGTGGATGAATAATGGGCCGAATGGTAGTTGAAACGATAGTTTAGAGCAATAGTTTAATAAATGAAATGGGCCCACTTCCTGATCCATTCTGTGTTACCCTATCTGTTAACGTGCATTTAAGCGCTGTAATACTGGTAAGCTACTGTAACGTTGTGTAGGCAGACAATGGTTTTAAACGCCCTTCTCTGTAACTCTCCTACCAGTACGGCACACTTTTAACAATATAGGCAAGTAAAATCTATGCAATTAAAACCCTGAACTGGACTAATAACTCAACGGCTGGACTTGGTCGAGTTCAATTCGAATATTTGGCGAGTCCAATGGCCGAGTCCGAGACAAGTCCGAGTCCAAATACCAATGAATCCGACAAGACTGAGATGTCTCGAGTCCGTTCTCAAGTTGAGTAGGCCTGCTACAGCCCTGCTTTTTTGGTTAGGATCCTCATGGTCTCTGATGATTTTGTCTTGCATGGTCTGTTGTTATTTACAACCTACAGCAGTTGTGTATCATTATGTGCATATGTATGTGTTTGCCAATTCAGGGTTGGCTGAATACACATTGTTGGTACGAAATAAAGTCAGTCTATATTAAACTGAGTTCGGAAGAAGGTTACGCGATAGGGGTAAGGCCTATAGTTCTTACTAGGAGAATGGAATGCAACCTTTGAAAGAAGGTCAGGGGGGGTCACAGGTCAAAAAGCTATGGACCACTGACTTAACAACTGTTGCACACACACACACACACATACACACACACACACACATATCTAATGAAAGGGAAACATATTTTGGCAGACACCCATGTGCGGCAGACAGACGGAATTATAAAGAAACACACGCAGTGTCTTGGGGGGGGGGGGGGGGGGGGGGGGGGGGGGGGGGGGGGGGGGGGGGGGGGGGGGGGGGGGGGGGGGGGGG
>JAODUK010027354.1:0-23821 GCA_027564635.1 Typhlichthys eigenmanni
GTGTGTGTGTGAGCCAGAGTATATATCTGTGTGTGTGTGAGAGCCAGAGTATATCTGTGTGTGTGTGTGTGTGTGTGAGCCAGAGTATATATCTGTGTGTGTGTGTTAGACAGAGTATATCTGTGTGTGTGTGTGTGAGCCAGAGTATATATCTGTGTGTGTGTGAGAGCCAGAGTATATCTGTGTGTGTGTGTGTGTGTGTGTGTGTGTGTGTGAGCCAGAGTGTGTGCGTGTGTGTGCGTGTGTGTGTGTGTGTGTGTGTCTCTCAGGGAGAGCTACCTTCTCACTCTCTTCGCGGCTCATGGCCAACGCCAGCTGCAGCTGCAGTTCCTCTTCCCCGCTGGTGTGCGGCCGAGCCTGCTCCAAGTCTGGAGCTAGACGGGGGGAGGAAGAAGAGGCTGAAGGAGAGAAGGCGGAGAAGAGTGGAGTGGGTGCCCATGGTAGCAACGTCCACCAGGAGGGTGTTGAGAGGAACACTGTCGTTCCCTAACAAAAACCTAGCTCAGATTCATTTTAATGTTACTAAATTGTCAATGTTAATCGGGGTTAACCGGTAGAAGGGGCGCATGTTAAATTAACATGGAGAAATATTGCATCAGATTTGCCTATTAAATACTCATAATACACTCATGTAATATTTACTCCAATTATGCTGACTCCCATACTTCCTATCTGACGTCCCATAATGCAATGCACACGTACTCCAACATTAATTACAGCACCGGAATACTGCCTAGCACCCTGAAAGGTTAACCAAATATTGGGAAACCGCATACCTCTTTCAAAAGGAAACTCATTTTTTAGATCAGGACAATGGAAGGATCGGTGCCACTGGTTTTGCATGTCAATTCTGTTTTTTGATGCCCGTTGGTGCCGACCTTTGCTGGCACTGCTAAATGTTTGTCAAGCCTGCCTTCACAAGGAACAATGGCGCGCCTGTTTACAGATCTGGAAGTGGTGGAAGGGAAGAGGTAAGGAGGGTGGAGAGAGGCCCATCTTCTTGTCCAGGATTCAGGGTGGGTGAGGGTGATTGGCACTATGCCATTCTAGGTGCCAGGCAGATCTTCAGGGCTAATATGGTTAAAAGAGGATAGCATGGCATGCGCTATATGGATAGATCATTTCTGCTGCACTACCCATTATCAAAACCAGGCCTAGAATGTTCTCTGGCCTGCTGTCAACCTCCTGACCGCCACCTAAAAGTACCCATAAACTCATCCAAACTAGAGGCAAAGTATTACCACTACACACAATCTCTAGAATGATCTTTCCTTTCAAAACGGAAATCACAAAATTAGACTCCCTGGCAATAATGTACCATGACCGTATGGCACTAATACACTGATAAAACTGGAAGTGTGGACGTTCTGTTCCCAAAACCTCATAGGTATTTAATCAATTGAAAATAAAGTACTATTTTGGGCAGTGTGTTTAAAAACGTATGATTTCTCCTGTATATTGTTTTTTCTCAAACTTCTATAAAATTCCTAGTTAAATAAAAATACTTCAGCAAAGTCACATCATATTTTTAAATATTAAATCTAATTGACTAAACACACATGCTCCATTGATATGCTCACCAAAATGTCACTCTGCCACAGCCACCCTTAAAATACATATTCTAGACACTAACATCTCAAGCATTATTCTAAAACTGCATTAATTTATGTAGCCTGGGAACAAACTGGTTTAAACATGTTAGATTACAATCTTGAGAAATATAAATGGTTTGGATATGTTTTGGATAAAATCTCAGTTATATCTTTAGTAATACATATATTAACCAGGGATGTTTCCATGCCTAAAATATTAATTTGCCCCTCCTCCAATAACTAAAATTTGAATTGAGAGAGATGGCTCAAATTATAATCACTAATGAGGTAGTTACTGTACAATCCAGTGCAGGTACAACGATACAGACAGCAATGTGTAAAACAATAACATGCTTTATACCAAAAAATGTTCAGGCCATTTTCCAGTCATCTCACAGACCTTGTTGCAAACATACTGTATCTCTCTCTCAAAAGCACTAAGCCCCACCCCTTCCCCAGACATCCTTGTTTTCATTAATTTGTGTTGCACATTTGTATTGAAATAATAGAGCAGCAGAATCTCAGACAATAACAAATGCATCAACGACCCCATACACACATGCACTAGCATGCAAGCACAGCCGGACCGGCTATGCAAACATAAACCTGAGAAGTTCAGATTTCAACACAGAGCGAGTGTGAAGTCATGCTCTGCTCAGGATGCAATTAATCCACTATATCTTTACATACAAAATTGTAGCTTCTTCTCTATTAATGTTATTAAAAATATTAGAGGATGTTCAATTTCTTTATTGCTATTTTGGTCAAGGGCATCTCCCAAACATGTAGCAAGTCCATTACTCATACAAGCAGGCAATAGAGGGGGATCATGTTCAAAAATTGAATGTTAGGAATTTAGGAAGATCATGTGGAAAATGCACTGTACTATAAAACAGCAGCTGGGAGTCCTTTAGGCAGGCTTCTGGTTAAAGACAGAAACTCTGAAAGGCCCCAGAGGTAACCAGCTACATACAGCACAAATAGCATTGTGACAGCTGCTTCCTCAAACCCACATTCCTGCTATTGGCTAGCACACATTGGTAGACCCAACACAGTGCACAAACCACACAGGTGCCGAAGTATATGGTTACACACTGGTGGTTACAAAATAAAATCATCCAGGTGAAAAACTGAACTGTTACCCAGGCCATGGCCAGGGTAACAACACACATAACTGTCTCTTAACGAACAATTAACAATGGTACTTATAAAAAAAAGGCCGTAATCAGGGTTGCAACACCCACATTTACAAATGTCTCTTAAATGATATTAGGTTTACAATGTTAAATGTTACAGTGTAACTGCACCCTAAATTGTGTTTTTTGTGCTATAAACGAAGTAATAGGATCTGTGACGAGACACATCAATGCTGGTATAAAAATGTACAAAATTCCTGTTTTTATAAAAATCTACATTTTATGGGCTGAAAACAGAACTACCCGTCATATTCGTTACCAAAAATCAACCCAGGACATGGCTGGTTTTCATTGGTACACTTGGTACGCTCATATGTCATCAAATTCAAATGTTAGCATTGATGGTAATGGGGGTCCCCGCTCAACCCCTCCCCTCACTCAGCTCCTTAATGCATTTTTCAAAGTTGTAGCGTGGAGTCACGCTCAGAGCTGGGGTGCAATTACAGTTTAATTGTTGCAGTACACTCTACAGTAGCTGATGATATCAGATTATGGGAGAAAGTCTTATATTAAGACATTAACAGCCATCAGATAGTAGGTCCATGATGTTAAACACTAAACTACAAGAAGGATTAAATACCATAACCTTTCAACACTTTCAAGAGGATCACATCAGTCTCATATTATCCCTAGTGGCACAGACCACTGCAGCTGCATAATAGCGAGTGCTCTGCCAAATCCTAAACACAGTGGCTGGTCTCAGTTTCATGCAAGCCTCTTCTCCTTTGTCAATGCAGTTTAGCTGATGTGACTGTGAACAGGAGAATGAAAATAGTGCAGGTGTCCCACCGCAGTGGAACTGAAACGAACACGCGCTGTATGGCTGAATAAATCCAGCGTTACACTTACTGAGGTCCAAATGTCCAACAGCTATAAGAAGGAACAATAGTGCCTGCATCAATGGGACAATTGTTGCCTTTTACTGCTGGTGACATCTGACTAAAACGCAAAACCTTTGGATGGGGAGAAAAACTACACACTAAGCCTGACCATAATAGTGTTCCACAAGTTGATGTCTGTCATCTGCTGTTCTTCTATGAGATATGATTAATACTGGCCTAGGTACTAGGCATATGTACGTCACATTATATGACATTCCTATGTACAGCTATTGAAGGAATGTGGCTTTAGTCAGGCTTATTTCAGGCACAAGTCCCCAAACACATGAAATGTAACTTGTTGTGATGACTGCTTTGACAGTTAGCAATTACATGCATCGTCCACCACATAGTCGCGCTTATCGTTACAGTTGACAATTACTTACAGTGAAAAGAGGCTGGTGAGCCTCTAGACCTGCTGAACTCCTCGCCGTACAGAGATGCCATGCTAGGCTGGCTGGTGCAGCGGCCTGGGTACGGGGGTGGCATGGACCCGGACCCCATAGCGGCTCCCGCCATACGCTCCTTGGTCTTCATTGACGCCACCCTCTCGCGCTTCAGCTTCTCGTCATCCCGTATCAGAACAACCAACTGCTTGGCCTTTTCCCGGACGTTCACGCCTTGATCGCGTCCGTCCTTGTCCATGTACTGGAAGTCCCTGAGGGTCTGGATGGTGTAGATGTTCTCCTTGCACTGCTTGGCAACGCTTTCCGAGCCCGTCTTGATCAGGTAGTCGAGCAGGGTCAGCGCCTTATAGACGTGGCGCCAGTTCTTGCCGTGGTCGTTGAGCCGTTTCCAGATCATGCCCATGATCTCGGTGAAGGCGACGACATTGAAGGTCAAGTCGGAAATCTCGGACATGAGGGAGCTCGGCGGACCCCACGTGTCGTTGGAGGTGGCCTCTCGTACCTTGACCTCTGCCTCGGTGTAATTGTTGACCATGTTTTTCACCTGCCGGCGGAGCGACGAAGACTGGTGCATGATGGCAATATGGTGTTCCACAGGTGACAGGAGATGTTCTGTTTGTAATGGAAGTGATCTGGATAGACCAGCTTGGAGGATGAATCCACAGGAGTAAAGTTACAAAGTTGTCCACTTCTGAAACACTTCAGAGATGTCCATGAGGATCGTCCTGCTGGGAAGGAATGCACCAGTTAGGCGTGGTAGAGCGTCAATAAAACAAACTTTAACAAAACTGAAAATGGAATCCATGGTGTCTAGTAGCGCTTTAGGTATTATGTGCCTGTATTATGTCCGTCAGTTACATTGTAACATTGTTTTCCTACTAGGTATTTTAGTTGGTAAGGTAGACACCTCACCACATCACAGCAGGGGGGAATGTAACATGTGGGCTCACTTTGAATCAACTTGAATGTGGCAAATACTGTGTGTGAACTGCGTGTACAGTATAGGCCACTGTTATGAAAACAATCACCTACCTTACCAAAGTGTCATTTCATAAAAACAAAGGTGTGCAATGCAATCATTATAGAGATGGGATTGTATATCTACAAGTTAACTTGTACTGGTTTTACAACAACCAGCTGTGTAACATGCTGTATGTTTTTCCTGGAGTGTTATCACAAAGAGGAGGGGCATCCACTCTGTTTTCAACATGATTACATGAGCAGAATTAATCTTAAATAATTGACAGCAATAAACAAGCATTAGCTGACAAGCCAGTTAACTGTTACAGATAAAGCAATATTGCTTGCTTTAAAGCAATATTGCTTGCAAGAAAGTCTTGCAATACTACACCATTAATTAGTGGAAATCGTGAAAACTATTTGCTTGACCTTGAACATTATTTGTACATTGCTTAGAAATAGATAGAAATGCCAATCGATCAGTGAACTGGTTGTGTACAGTATAGCCTATACACCCACATTAGTCCATGGATCCAACCTTTAAATCGGGAAAAAGTGTTTGTGGGACAGTTTTTACAAAAGGTGCAAGGTGGCATTATTCACCTGGTTGTTACTGATGTTAACTGTGCATAGTCTTTAGAATATACAATGCAATAAATTAATGAATGGATGCAAATATTAATTGTAAAGTACATAATAACATATAGCCTAACATTATTATTGCTAGATTTAAATAGAGAAAGTGGTTCAATGTTGCTTAAAGTAGACTGAATTGCCTGAAGACTGCTAGATGACTGTATACGATATTCTTCCTATGATTTGTGGGACATCTTAGATGTGTTTATTATTGTTGCACTCACGCACAATTAGTGTGAAGATTTCACTATAACCTATAACATCATGTTGACCTCGACAATAAGGTCAGTAGGCTATTTCATTTTGTGACTGACTCATTGTCGAGGTTACAGATTATGGAAAATAAATAAAAGGCATTTTCACATTCTGTATATAGGCTATATAGCACAAAGTGTAGTTGTATGAGCCTGTAAATACTGGATGAAAGACATGAAAATCCAGATTAAGATAGTTTATGCATTACATTGTGGTGAAATCCCCCCACAATTTAAGTAGCCTAATGCTATCTATGTATTTCATTAGCCCACATTCCTCAACAACACACAAAAACACACACACACACACACACACACACACGCACACACGGCGCTCAAGGAGAGATTTTTAGGACGTCGAGTCGACACAATGTTGAACTTCTACATGAGTAGGCTGCCTTGATTAATCTCGTTCGTTCAATTCCATTTTTTTACATATGATGGGCTACAATTTCGACCCAATAGGACACATGATCCCACATTTACACATTGCGTCAAATCAAATGGGATGATCGGCTAGGTGAACTGCGAGCCAGGACAAAAGAGCACCGTGACTCAGCTACAGTATGGTTCAAGTTTCATAGTTAAAGCCTAACTACTATACAACAAGAAGGCAACTTCCCAAATCATGTTAAGTTTACAACGTGTTGGACTACTGTAATTATTAGGCTACTTACCTTTGGCATTGCGACTCAAAACCGTCCCAACTTGGGGACGCTTTCAGTGGAAGAAACGCCTCCCCTCGACATCCTCCGCCGATTCCGATTACAACTATGTATTTAAAGCACAGTGAAAACTGCACTAAAAACACGTATTACAATTATTCAAGTATTTATGCGAGGACAGGTCCGATGTAAAAGTGTTTTGGTCATATCACAAAACATAATACTGGCGCGGGGCAAGTAGCAGATGACACAGCCTCCTGAACAGCACACAGCACAGTAAAATGGGACAGAACAGGAGTAGAGGGAGGGGAACTGAAGTGTAAGACTTAACTCATTCGTTGCTGGTTAGTTAGAGAAATGACGATATGATACTGGAATCAGACGCCCTATATGGTCTACTCCACCCAAGTGCCTATTTGCTCAACATTAGCAAGCAGGGGAAAAAATTGACTAACAATAATAAGTTATTTTAAAAACATGGACTGCAGCTTTACAGTTAAATTATTGTAGGCTATATACTTGTATACAATTATATTATTATTAGAATTTATTAGAGTTGTAAAAGGATATAGGCCTACAGTAGACTATAGCTCATTTATTAAAATTTGATATTTCAACTGCAGTGCTAGGCCTATTACCTATGCAATTTTAGCATATAGGGGTGTATATCGCCTCTATTTGCATTGCAGAAGTCCATAAATATTTAATTTTTTTGTCTTTACATGGGAAGGATAGAGACATGTGTACATTTCCTCAAGTAAAATAAAGGAGCATTTATACAAACATATTTCTACTAAGTGGAATCTCGTGGTAAGTTGAGCGAGCAGGATATTCAAGAAATACCAGCTCCACCTTGAAGCAAAAAGGTCTTGGAGTCAACAATAGAGAAATGGTAATAAACATGTTATCAAATGAACTGAAAATAAGTAAGTACAAAAGACAAGCAATGTGGCGTCACTGATCGATAAGGTGCAACCCATTTGAAATTCCTGAGTGAGACAATTGTTGCAACTGACCCCCCCCCCCCCCCCCCTCTCTTCCTCCCCATATCATTATATCTTTGATTGTGTTCAGCACAGTATACTTCGCTTCAGGTCTCCACTCTCTGGGTGAGATATATATATATTTATTTCACATGAAAACAGACTCCCGAACCTTCTTTGTTTGTTTCCCAACAAAGGCCTTATGATGTCATTGCAGGGGGCATGCAGGCGAGGTCTGGGGGGTGGGGTGGGGTGGGGGGTGGCTTCAATAACACCCATAACACTTCCCTGCTGCACATAGAGAGGCAATGCTATTCCTGCGATAAAGGGGGCAGAATTTATTAGTGCATGTAGAATCTAGGCTGGGAGTTAAGTAATGAAGTACTGCGATGCTTATAAGTTTTTTTGGTTTTAATATGCGTTATACACACCAATGCCATATCCTGAGAAATACTGTTGACTTTGCTGCCCTCCAGTGGTTTTGTTATGTGGGGGTTTTATGAGTCAGAATATTAATCCATCCTTCCGGTTGAAATTTTTATTTTCCTGATTTAGAAAATTCCCAAGTAACTTCAAATGCAGTGATTCACTGGGACTGTAAGGGTTATGTTAGGGTGAACATGTAATATTGTAGGCTATATATATAAGAGCATTTTAAACAAAGCTATTGCATATAAATATATTTTTAATATTTTAAAAGTGTATATTTGTATCGAAAATGTCGCCCAACCCTGAGTGGGTCTATGGCGTCAGTGGATCTAATCTTCAAATAACTGGCTATGTCAGCTATACTGTACTCTGACTGAGGAAGACTAGCGAGACATACAGCCACATACAGATGAGGGCCAGCTATTTGTCTTCAGTCCACCAGTAGTCCAGTAGAGGGCTTTGCACTCAACGCAACTCACAGTCCAAATCTACTCCAGCTTTCAGATTGATTAATCCAAAATCCATATCTTTTTTAGCTGGTCATTTTTGTTATCACAAAATAATATGGTTGTTTTATTCTTAACATGCATCAACAAAATATAGAACAATCCCCTATAAGAAACCAAAAGATCCAACCAGAGACCAACATCTGAAAATTATATTCCATTGATGCTTCCTGACTGTAAACAACTGTATAAGCCTGCTAAATTAGAAATGTTTTAGTGCGATCACTGGCCATGTGCATCACCAGATACACGGTAGGCTACCTATAAACCGAAAACACACATTATCTTATATTCATGAGATGGTTTTACTATAGTAATCTATATTAAAAAAACACCAAGATACATGTACAAGATGTACAACAGCACATCTTCATTGCATATTCAGACTTTCTATCACAGTTTGAGAGGTCCGTAGCTGCCAGTGCATCTAAGAGTAGATCAGCAAAAGCTACATCATGTATAATATTGTCAATGGGCATGCTCCCCAGTATATGTGTTCACAGATAAACATGGTCCATACTCAGCATAACTATAACACCACCAGAGCAAGTGTGCGGTCATGTATAGTTCCTCGAGGAAGAAATACAGTGAGAAGTTCCTTTTTTTACACTGGTGTATTATTGTGGAACAGTCTTCCGTTGGATGTCCAATGTGCACAGATGTGCAATATGATACAATATGATACAATATAAATGACAAGTTAGGACTCTTTTATGGAACAGGGCAACATAATCATCTATCAATATATTAACACATTTACCTTTTAAATCTATTTTTCATCCTGATGTTGTTGTTTTTTTATGTTCTTTTTAGAAATGTATGTCTTATGTCTTGTTCTTAACATCATGGGACCATGTTGGAAATAAATGTTTTTTACCTTAACATGTTATCCCTGGGATTTATAATTGCATTGCTGTTTTAATGTTGTGTCATAGAATCCAAGAATAAAATAAATCAATCAATCAGTCCTTATCATAATGAAGTGCTCCTGACAGCACCGCACATCGCCTACTCCTCAGTATTGCAAAAGGAACTCTATCTCCATGACAATACTCTTCAACAGCATCAGGGCACAGGCAGCCCACGCTTGATGCGAGAGGTTTGCCACAATACTACTGCCTCTTTTCTATCATGTTTTTCATTCAGAGAAACCTTGGACAGGGAAAAAAGAATGGGAAATTATTTGAGAGGGTGCTATTTCTCCTCATAGGCCTTCGTTTTCTATGACATTGTTACTATTCTCGAATGAAAGGACCAAGAAATCTGGTCCTTCTAGTTAGTTAGGGAGAGTTTTTAGCATTATGAGTCAGCCAATAGATTATGTACCTGCCAGATGAGACCAGTTTTTTTTTCCCAAAGAAAATGTGCTCTCGTATACCCACCATGTTCCAGCTGCATTTCAGAGAAGGTACGAAAATAAACTAAGGCAAAAAATATACCACAAAAAGTATACCACAAAAAATATACCACAAAGTTCAATTCAAAAGTTATTGTGCAAATTCATGTGACTGATGCCCTGGCAATGACCCACTTTATAATCTGTCTGATACTGATGATGCCTAGAGGCTGAGGAAGTTAGAATAATATCAATGTAACATATTCTGATTCATAGAGCACAATATGAGCTGCAGTATGAACCACAGAACCACACAACCAGGTTTGTCATGCAGTGAATAACCAAATGCATGTATATTATATAACGGTTTCATAGACAGAAGTCCCTTCTCTACATGTAAGTAATTTCCTAAAATAGGTTTTGAAATGATTTCACACATAAATAATTTAATGCCATAAAATACCAAATCGGTGAATTGCATACAGCTAGGCTAGTGACAGAGTGCAGTGTCCATGACAACAGGGAAAGGAAGATTCAATTATTTGACCTCTCATTAGACACATATGAAGAAATTTGTCTTATATAAAAACAGGAAATAACATATATCTTGCAATTAATGTTGTTATTTAGTGCAGTGATTATGTATCATCTTTGTCTATATCATCATGCTTGTGTGACGGAGATAGTCTGTCCCCCTCGGGGAATCGAACCCGATCTCCCACGCAGAGAGCGGACGCTCCTACAAGGCAGGCCAAAAACCCACGGGCCCTGGCCTGCGCCGCCAGAGCGTCCTATGAGGTGTCGGAGAGTGAGGATTAACACCGCACCTGCTGGCCACCGTTACACTTGCTTGTATCATGCCACTTAAAATAAGAATTTATATTTTACACTACAACGCATCTCTCCATATTGACAGCTAATCCATTTGGTTCGTGTTCTCATAATGCTATAAAAGGAGAGCAAGATGCGTCTCTGTGACGCAGTACCTGCGCGTGTTGTGGGCGTAGCCTATAAACTGCATGCACCGTACCGGTGCACTCTCTCATCTGACGCATAGGGAGGCAACTCAAAATATCCTCTCACGATCTTCTCGCTGCAGGGACATGCTACGGTGACCATGGAGATGATGAACATTACTAAGTTGTTCCTTCCTGTTGATGGAGCCTCTCAAATGCTCAGCTCTGGACATTACCAATTACGCGTGGCAAGTAGAGAAAGAATCCCTCCTCAACTAAATCTGTTCCGTAAATCATCTCCCAGTCCGAATAGGCACGTCCAGGGAAAAGTGTCTAGTGTCAAGGTGTCCAATATACCAAAAGCAGGAATGGGAATCATAAAAACTGCGAGAGAGCGCTGGAGACCACAGGACAAAAAAGACAGCAGATCATCAAGCCCATGCAATCGCCATCCATCATCTGATGAACTCCAGAAGATGTCCAGTGGTCTTCCAACAAAGCTGGAGCCCGGAGTGATTCCTCATGCTTTGAGTCTGGCAAAATCAAGGAACTGTCGCCGAATAGTTGTGCTTGGCGCACCCAAAGTGGGCAAAACTAATATTCTGCTAAGATTCTTATGTCAAGAATTCCACGAGCTGTATGAACCAACAGCCGAAGACTTCTACAGAAAACTGTACCACATACGAGGCGAAACATACCAGATTGACATTCTCGACGCATCTATGGAAAGGAACTTCCCGGCTAAAAGGAGGTTATCCATATTGACAGGTAAGGAGTGGACACGTTTGGACACATAGTGGTAGGTTTGTTGATTTGAGAGAAAAAAAAAGGCGAATGCATTATCTAAAATAGACTATTTCTTGTTTTCAACAGGAGACATTTTCCTGCTAGTATTCGGTGTGGACGACAGAGAATCATTCAATGACGTCTGTGAACTTCACAAGGAGATCATCTTGGCCAAGACTAAATTGATGAAATTAAAGGACAGTGTGAACGTGCCAATTGTAATATGTGGAAACAAAGTAGATCTGGACGCACACAGGGTAGTTAGTCGATCAGAAATGAATGAAATCCGCGGTAAGGATGATGTATTCGAAACCTCAGCCAAAAAGGGCACAGGGCTGGATGACATGTTTAGAGCGCTGGTCACACTTGGCGGATTGCCGAATGAAACGAGTCCGTCAAAGCACCAGACAGTATCTAACCTCACTTTTCAGTTACTATGCGCCGCTAAGAGAGACTGGAGTGGGAGTCGTGAGCTAGCAATTGGCGCGCCGTGCGCTGCTGTGTATCCTCTCGCACGACGACCAAGCTTCAACAGCGACCTACAGCAAGTGCTTGGATCAAGCACCAAACACAATAAACCAGAGAAGTGTCATATTCAATGAATTATAATCTTCTCAAAAACACCTTGTAGTAGTATGCTACAATGTTTATGTATGGAGTCATACTCTGTTGCATCTGGCTGGACCAATGCATTATAACTGTTTGGCATTTTATGTCAAAATGTTTTGTTACTTTAAATTAAAAATGAATAAAATATGTAGTCTGAATTTATGAAGTCTACATTTTAATTTGTTATGCTATGATCTGATATATTCTTCTAAAAGAAATTCGTGAAGCAGTCCCCTTTGAAATATAAAAGGATAATATTATGGAGACAGAATTAGCATTGAAATGCTTTTTTATAAAAATGTTTTAAAGGCCTGTCAACCTTAAATGTTTTTTTTTTTTTTTTTTTTTGCTGTAAATACAAAGACTGCACTTTTGTCTTGATAGATCAATGCTTCCTTTATCTCTCTACTCTCTAAAAAAAATAAAATTATAAATGAATCCTGTTCTCATCTTATGTAGTTTGCATAAGGCACTTTATTATTCAGGCCACTAGGCACTTTGTTAGATGATTTAATTAGATATTGACATGGTAGTATCTAAACATGATGACAGAATGCTGTAACTATTTTGACATACTTTTGGTTGCTTATAATTGCTGGTGCATGACAGCCCAACTATTGACAAATGTACTACATGTAAGTCGCTCTAGATAAAAGTGTCTGCCAAATGTCGTAAATGTAAATAAGGTGAAAATGAGGTTACTAATTTCTTACTAAGGTCCAGTCAATCAAAAAGTAGTGTTAGAAAGCAACCGTACTTAAACATAGATACAGCTTGAAATCCAGGTAATTGGGAACACAAGTGCAGTAAAGACTAGAATAAATGTATTTTTCAATAATAAACACATATTACAGCAAAAACAGTCAATATATTCTGATCTCCGGTTAAATGTACGTGCCAGCTTTTTGGAGCATGCACATCCATTATATGGTACAAAAAATATAAAGCCTTAAATGTTTATTATTCATCAATACAATTATTGTATATAAAACACACACACACACACACACACACACACACACACACGCGCGCACACACACACACACACACACAGTACAGCAACAGAATAAATTAAGAGACCACTGCAGCAGTTTACCAGATTTTCACTACGAACTGTATACATATATTTTTACTTACATGTGATATATGTATTTTAAATTTATAATCTATTTTTGTTTGAATTTGTACTTTTACGGTAAATTATACTATTACATTTAAAGAATGTGCAGTGCTCTCTTAATTTTGTTCCGCACCTGCTTAAACACGCATGTGTGTGTGTGTATAATATATATACATACATGTACAGTATGTATGTAGCCTATACATACACATGTATATACAGCGACCTGTACATTACAACACAATACACGAGACCACATCTTCATGTATCACAAGTACACACACACATCTTCAGTATTACACACAAGGACAGCACACACCAACATTCATTGTCAGTGCGCAAACAGCCAGGGTACACTCAGCAGTGGGCATAAAGGCTCAAGTGAAGGTTAGGTATCTATTCACAGTGAATGTAAGAAACTCATTACCTCAGCTGAATACAGTACAGAGCAGTCCAGATGAATAGACAATAGCTAGGTTGTATACAGTTAGAGTTAACTGAACAGAACTCTAAAAAAAAACAAATGGTACAGACAGAAACATTTCTATTGCTGGCTATCACCCACAAACTCATGTTCCCTGTGGAGGACTTGGTGTTCCAGTACCAATAACAGGGTTGGCAGTATGCCATCAAGTAAGGCCAGCCCCTCCCATGAGCAGCGGAGACCCCTAAAACATAACAGGAGAAAATGTGATCTTACTTTTGATAAATAGATTGATCTGTACAACATAGGGGACAATTAAAAAAACTTTGCAATTTGTTCATCGGTTACCGGTACCTCTCATCGAGAATAAGATGTCCATTACGTATCAACTCTTGGACGTCAATCGATGTGCCGAAGACTCTGTAAAGATCTGCTTCAGTGCTGAACATCTGCCAGTGCTGTTGAGAAAACACCAATAGAAAATAGTTAGGTGTACTCAATACAGGCTAAATTAATCAGCTACTGTATATTAACCATTAATGAATAATTAGGCTGACTTCTTCCCGGAAACACATAGTAAATAAATTCATACACTATGTTGAGTGTGATGGTGTTGATTTTGAAAAGTATTTGTCAATATAAGATATTATGATGTCAATATATGCTTAAAGAACAGCACACAGCAACCATAAGTGAGAGATGACCCAAGCAACCAGGTATCAGCTGGTTAACAGCCGATTTAGCTCAGGAAAAAACTCTAAAGCAGGCACTCGTAAAGCCAAATTCCTGGCTTCAAAATGTTTGTTTAAACACCTAAGGGTGACTGACAACACAATCCAAGTTTTTTTTAATAAAATTGGTCTAAAGTATGTCCCCAATTTCTAAAGTTCACATTTCATAGAGAGGACCATCGGAATCCGCTCCATCAAGTATCTGATGCATCTGCCTTTGTCACCATCCTTTTGTGTGTATAAATGTGTGTGTGTTGTGGCTCACCTGGTGAGTAATGCCATCCACCATTCTCAGTCCCATCACCAACACCTCCTCCAGTCTGCAAACACACACACATACTTCATCAGAGAACATCGCACAATAGGTTCTCACTGTGCTGTGACAATGCCAGATGAACAAGAACAGCCATCTGTATTGAAACGGCCTGCAGTGATTGCTTTGAGAGTGGAATTCTTAAAAAGGGACTTGATATTAATTCAATCAAAGCACCGTAAATAAAACGTGATTGTTCAAAAACCATCCCCAACTCACAGCCCAAGATGGCTCAGAGGAACGCGCCTTCGTGTCCCGTGTCCTCTCTTCTGGACTTCTTTGATCCAGATATCAGGCTCCAGGGTCTGGGTTCGCGCCTCTCGAACAACACCTCCCTCCCCCAGGGGAATGAAGCGCCCGTGGGCCCCTGTCGCAAAACCAGGCTGTTTATTCATCAACGTCACTGGTATGACTAACATATATCTATAAAAATAATCTTAAGTCTTACCCGGGCCCACTCCAAGGTATTGTCTTCCCTTCCAGTAACTTATGTTGTGATGACTCACTGCATTCTATGCCAGACGCCGGAATGTGACATTTAATGTTTTTATACATATACATATACATATACATATACATATATGCGCACACATACACATTTTATGTTCTTACAGAACTTACATGCCGTGCAAAGTTTGACACCTCGTACTGCAGAAACTCCTGCTCATGCAGAATCCTCCTGGCTGACTGGTACATAGATGCCATGACGTTATCGGCAGGCATAGTCAGCTCTCCCTGTTGGACCTGCTTGAACAGCCGGGTGCCTCTTTCTAGGGTCAGCTGGTACAGAGACACGTGGTGGTCACATAGCGTCAGCAGTTCAGACAACTCCCTCTCCCAAGCCTCCAGACTCTGCCCGGGCCGGCCAAACATGACGTCCACTGACACCCTCCCGGGGCACAGCCTCTGAGCCTCCGCAACCGTCTTCAAGGCCTGCTGGGCATTGTGGTCTCTCCCTAGCATTGCCAGGTCTTTGTCCCGCAAACACTGTTGTGATTCAAAAATATTACAACTGAAGAATGTGGAATAAATATGACTGTTGTTATTGTTGAGGTATTCAGAGGTATTCACCTGTACACCAATGGATAAACGGTTTACCCCAGCGTGGCAAAAGTCAGTTAAACTAGACTTTCCTTCGTGGGTAGGGTTTACCTCAAGTGTAACCTCAGCCTTGTCTGAAAGGTCTGTGTGTTTGGAAACAGTATCTAGGACTGCAGCAATGGTTGAGGGGAGGGCTAAACTCGGGGTACCCCCGCCAAAAAATACAGAGGTGATACTGCAAAGAGGTAGAAACAGTGGTTAACGCTACGTTTTGAACATGCCATTGTGAAGTGAGAGATTAGTCTTCTGAATGATGACCATACCTTAATATCTGACTCATTCGTAACAGTGTCTCAGTTTCCCGTACAAGACACTCGGCCATTATGTTATTGTTGTCGGCTCGGGAAATGTACTTATTAAAGTTGCAGTATGAGCACCTTCTCAGGCAGTATGGCCACTGTGGATGAATTGGCAAACAGGTCGAATTCGTAGATGTCTGCGTGTGAACGGGTTTGCATCCTCATTCATTGTTTTGAGTGGAATATGGCAAACGTGCCAACTTACGTGCACGTAGAGCGACGCCTTATCACGTTTGCATGAGACAGTGAATCCCGTCGTTGCTCCGAGTCCTTCAACAGTTTGAACATGAGAGGAGCACCAACGAGCGTTACTGGCAGAACGGGTACAAGCTCTACGAAAAGTGTGTATGATCATTCTGGTAATTTACGCAAGATACGAATATTATAAATGACTAAAACATACATTTCAGAGTTAAAGTCCTTCGTTGCGTTTTATAGAGAGATCTAGGCTGCACAGGTCATATGCTCATATGCAATCAGCAAAAGAGCGACATTCAAAGTAGACGCAGCCGCGCTGGCCTAGCCTACATAACGCAAAACATAAAAGTTGATTAAAAATGTATTATGCGTATTATGACGCTAAAAACAAAGAGGAAGAAAAATAATGTCACTTCCTCTTTGTGAATTGCAGATTTTGACCACAGGGGGCTGCTGTTTCATTCGTATTAGTTTCACTAAGTTTAACTGAGTCGAAATTGCTACAATTAACTTTTGTGTAATGTAGTCACTGTCTAATTATGAAGGGTATGTGTATTTAACCTCAATATTATATAATTTCAAAATCCGACCGTACAGCCTGGAATTATTGGCCTCTTAGGGTAATACGACACAAAAAAAAACTATTGAGTATGTATTACAGTAAATGTGTGCCCTTATTAACATCAAAATCGAAAAAGTATTATTTATTTAGCTAATCCAATGCACTTCTGATTGGTGTCACAGTCAAATTCAAGTATCTTCCCATTCAACTTCTGGAAATGAATGATGAAATCCTATAAAACTATAACTGAGCATGCTAGATTTCTATCCATGTCATGTTATCAAATTTGTAAAGGCCTTAGATCAACACTGCAACGCTGCTTTACATGAACATTCTGGCATTTAGAACCATGAAAAGCGGCATTCATGAACAGCTCCATCAACATTGGTAATGGTAACAAAGAAAACATTCTATAGCTGCTCTCACAATTGCGCTCACAGCAATTTATAAAATGTGGTGAGGCATCTTCTAGTTGTTATGTAATTCATGTAGATTTTTGTTAGAGAGGTCAATATGCTGTTTCAATATGCTTCCACCCCTCAGGATATTTTCCATACAACCAATTCAAATGTAGCCTATCACCCAGTCAACAGAAAGAAGTGTAGAATGAGGGAGGGAAGAGATACACACAGAGAGAGAGAGAGTTGGTTAGAAACGATTTTGTATTTGAGTACATGTACGTTTTAAATTGACCATGTGTGTAGGCCAACAGCTGTGAATTAATGTGCTGCAAATCTGGGACAGATAAGATGGGATAGCAGAAAATATTTATGTGAGAGTTTTGTGATATTAATAACTACATTTTCTGTTGAGAAATTAGATAAACATACCGTGTGTTGGTGAATGCACCTTGACTTTCTAAATTTGTTTTTGTAATTTATTTCATTAATAAAACTGAGCTTTTATTATTTATAACGGTGGTTGGTAGCAGTGGAACATCTCAATTCCTGCTTTCCAACTATATCCTTGGAAGGAAAGTGTTTTCCAAGGAAGTCACCAGTATTTATGCGGTAGCACAGAATATAGGGGAGCTGGCTGGGAGAAGATGGCTGTGGTCAATTGCCCCAATATACTGTATATGAGAAAGATATACAGTATCTCACTCAAGGCAAGAGGAATATGGACCTTTGAAGATCCAGATGCTCTCCAGCTCCAGGTCCTCACATCCTGCTTGACTCGACTGGTAGAGTATCTCCCAAAATGACATGAAGACAATTAAGGTGAAGCAATTTAGCAACAGCTGCCTAAGTCACTGCATAGTCCTCCTGGCGTATGAAGTACAACCGCGTACCCGAGAGAGCCGATCGAGAAGTTTGGAGGATGTTTATTCACGTTTTCAGCAAGAACGGGAGAGACAGCAGCCGAGACAAGGAGCTCTCACAGAAGATGAAGTGAATGGTGGGAGGTTCTTCAGCAGCAGAACTTTCCAGAGGGCAGAGGCCTGGGTCAGGAAGGAGGAGAAGAAGTTCAAGTACTGAAACAACTCCTGCGTTGACTCGGAGATCCGAGCCAAGGCGGATATGGACAAGGGTTGCATCAGAACGTCCATGGCTAAGAGACTGGGGGTGGGTGTTGTTGCGGGAGGCTCTGCCCAGGTACTGGCCATACAGCATGCAGAACAGAGTGGGACCTTCTTACCGAGTGAACTTCAACTCCGTCTTCAATCACTTTTTCACATCCACTCATTCATGAGATTGAGTCAGAAAATGTGGTTCGTTCTTTCTAACTTTGCCTCACTGCCCAATCAAGCTGGGGCACTTGAAACATTACAATGAGCATGGTTGAAAAGGATTTTAATTATGTTACATATACTATTTTAGGAAAGTATTGAATAAAGTACCATTATATTGCGGTCTATGTCACACATTTAATGACATGGTGTTTTCAACTCAAATAAATCAGTGTTTGGTTTTGTTGTTCACGTCATTAAGCTCCACCTCGACACCATTTCCTGGTGTGTTGCTCTTTCACAGGTTACTCTGATAAAGACTATTGGGTGGAGTCAAAACCAAGTCAACCAGTTTATATATCACTGGCTACTACCCAGAGGAGTCGTTTACACCTGTGTTGTAATTTATGTTCTGTCTTGGACTTGGAACAAATAGGCAGCAGAGAAAATACTGACTGTTTAGTAACATTTGAGATCTCAGGTAAGGCCAAATATATATTGAGCTGAGCTTTACTCAACATATTTAGGAAAAGGTAACACC
The DNA here is from genome assembly GCA_027564635.1 of Typhlichthys eigenmanni. Taxonomy (NCBI): domain Eukaryota; kingdom Metazoa; phylum Chordata; class Actinopteri; order Percopsiformes; family Amblyopsidae; genus Typhlichthys; species Typhlichthys eigenmanni. The sequence continues at coordinate 19,152 of JAODUK010027354.1, forward strand.
TTTCTAATAAGCAGAATGGCGAATGTATCCTATATTTTATGACGTTATGCTGTATGCTCACTGCTTTGTTGTATCGATATACTTGTTTATTGTTGTTAAAGTAAAAAGAGAGATGCCATGGATACTAGCCATGTCTATTAGGCAAAGCAGAATACCTGCTCTACTACATACTTGCGATTGTCTGTGTAATTTGATTACCATGTCATTCCTTGGAACATTATAAGAAACAAAGGTTTATCCCATACAAAGTCAGTCAATTACATAATCAAATAATAAATAACCATTACACAGATAATGAATGTACAGAGTCATTACATAATTTGAGGTGAAACGTTCTGATTTCTAAGGCCAAGGATAGCCTCTGGGCTCTTTTATGCTGAAAGGCTAAAGCACAATACTAACTAGACTATCTTCAAAGAGATAAGCAGTTACATAATACAAATGATGAAAATTATAAATGTTCCTTAGCTTCGTAATATCTCACATTTCTTAACAATACTGTATGTAGGCCTACAAATATTTTTAATTTTATTCTAGATGAAAAAGTGATATTCTTTCTATTTTCCTAAAACATTTTTACGAATACTTTACACACATTTCCTCTTTAGTTTACCTTGAAAGTATTTGCAATGTACTGTTTAAACAGTAAATATCCAGTGAGAGCTTTCACTATGTCTAGGCCTAAAAATAGACCTATTTTTCCGGTTTCTCTTTCTAAAAGTCCTTCCATACAGAGTATGGCCTCGACCATCAGCCTCATCCCAGAGAAGCATTTCCTGTGCTCTCTGTGTAGGGACATATTCACTAGCCCTATCACCCTACCATGTGGCCACAGTTTCTGCAAAGCATGTATCTGCCAGTACTGGAGCCAGCACCATTCCTGCTGCTGCCCGCACTGCAAAAGATTATTCAGCAGCAGGCCCGACATCAACGTCAACCGCATTCTCTCTGACGTGTCTGAGAACTACAGGAAGTGTAGACCGCAGACATCTGTAGAAGAGATGGTACTGTACTTATAATGTTTACTTATTGCTAATGTAGATATTTACTTGGTATTTATATTTCCCCTCCATCTTTTGAACCTTTACAGGTCATAGATGTGGGTCAAATGATTTTGGAGAGAGTGCAAAAGATAGAAAGGTTAAGAGATGTACTCCAGATCCAAAAGGTGTGTAGAACCTCCGTCATAAAAAAACAAACAAAATGCATTTTTTAAGTTCAAACATTGTTAGATTATTTGAGACAATGACGGTAACATTGATGGTGCCAAATCAGAACTCTTGTCTTAGGGAGGTGCGTGAGAGCCACAGAGTGTTCTCTGCACTGGTGAACACCATAGAGAAGAGCCACAAAGCCGTAGTCACCACTATTGAGGAGAAGCAGAGGGAGGAGGAGAAGAAAGCGGAGGCCGTCATTAAGGAGCTTGAACAGGAGATCAAGCAGCTGAAGCGGCAGAACGCCGGCTTCAAAGGTTCTCAGTTCCATCTCGACTGTGAGGATAGCATTGACGAGGAGCTCGCCACGTTGGTAAGCAGCTGAGTCATTCACTGAAAACAGCAAGCCCCAGTAGTATTGCTGCTATAACTCTAGTATATTTCCCATCCAGAACATCACTTCTTCTGACATTAAAGATTGGTCCAAGGTTACAATGGAACCTGATCTTTGTCTGGGGATTGCCAGGAGGGCATTGTCAGATATGATGGATAAAATAAGAGCAGAGGTTAACAGGCTTTCAAAAAATGGTGAGCCACACAGATGTGTGTAACACAATACCGATTAAATCCATTATTTTGTGTGTTGTCGTGTTATATGTACAATCATTGAAGTTGTATTTGCTTACCTTTTAGAGCTTAAGAGAATCCAGAGACATGCAGGTGTGTATTTATGCACCTAGTCATTTTCATTTGTGAATATCAGTCAGCATTAGCCTGAGGTTGATCATCTCTCTCTCCCGCGTGTTAGTGGAGGTCAACCTGAGTGCCAAGACAGCCCACCCTGTCCTGGCCATCTCAGAGGACAGGAAACAGGTGAGACACACGGACAAGGTACAGGAGGTGCCAGACCACCCCAAGAGGTTTGACCGCGTAGCAAACATCCTCGCCAGAGAGAGCTTCAGCGGAGGGAAGCACTATTGGGAGGTGGAAGTCGGAGACAAGATTGAGTATAACCTGGGAGTGGTCAAGCAGACAATAAACAGGAAGGGCAAGTTCACCGTTTGCCCATCCAACGGTTTTTGGACGCTAAGCTTGACGACCAGAGGCCAGTATGTCGCCAACACATCTCCTGTGACCCACCTGGCATTAGATGAGAATCCCACGAAGGTGGGCGTGTTTCTGGATTACACGGAAGGCCGCGTGTCCTTCTACTCGGTGGAGACCGGGGTCCACATGTACACCTTCATGGATACCTTCAATGACAGATTGCATCCGTTCTTTAGCCCTGGTCGTGTTTATGGAGGAAAAAATGCTGCTCCCCTCATCATCACCTCAAACGTCTGTAACATCTAACTATCTATATAGCGTACATACTATTATACTGTATAATCTCCATGGATACTTTTGTTATCTTGTTAATGGAATTTCTAGAATCAATACTGCACAATAAGGGTGATAATTACTTATATCTTTACCCTTACATGCTTGTATTACTATACATAATGTTTTTGATTATGAAATGTCTTTCATTATACTTTCATTGTACACAAGTACAAAAACATGCCTCCAACAGCATAAATCACTGCCCCCGTCCTCTTGAGAATGAAAATGTCATTGGAACCCTTTAAAAGACTAAACAGGGAGTTGAAAAGCCCAAATAAAAGGAACAGCAGAGTTATTATGAAGATCAAAAACCGAGAAGAGAATGTGTTTTTTGGGTTGAATGGATGGCGGGGGGAGCAGAATGAGACTGAGGTGGACTAGTTGTAGGGAGGGGGCCATGGCAGAACAGCAGGGTATTGTGCCCGTACGCCAGGCACTGGGAGACACACTCGGACACATTCACACAAACTGACACGGGCGTGCACACGAGCGCGTGCTTCTGCCCACTGCCTCACAGGCCTCCTCTGGCATCTGGGAGGGCAGCCTCCACTCCCGTCCAGCCCTGGGTGTCAACGCTGGTCGGCTCTTTCTACTTCAGCTCATCACCTGACCCACAGAGAGAGACCCTAGAGCCACTTCTCTCCAGCATTCCTGTCACTGACGTCTCAGGGTCACTGTCGACCAAGTATTCACTGCTGACCTGCCACCAGAGTATGGATTAACTAGCCTGTGGACCATTTCTACACAGAGTGCAACATGTGTCCATTGAGGTAAAAGCCATGCTGCTTTTATTTATATTTTTGGGTCTAAATTGTCAAAGATTGGCGAAAATGAACTGACCAAAAATACAGATGACGAGATGTGAACCTTTACTTGAATTAAAAGTCATGGTGAACTTGTGTTCAAATTGAAAGAACACAATGATAACCTTGTTATATTTTGATGTTTTAGTATAGGCTACTGTACAAATGCTACTGTCATTATAATTACCATATAAAACAATATAATATATATCAGAAATATTTGAATGTTAATGCATAAATTTTGATTTAAAATGTATCATTATAATTAATAGTCAAGACACTCATTTTCAATCAATGTCCTCTAGACTCTTTCAAGAGGGTTCATTTAGAACATCAGATTTTCAGTGGCAAAGGCGATGAGAGTTATTGCAAATGATGTACTAAATACAATCTAAAAACAATATTTTCAGGTGGGGACATCTGGGATTTCAATCATTATCATTAGAATGAGAGACATCTTGAGTCACAGTAATTGTAAAAGATGGACGTTGAGAGCTGTAAAAATAGATGATATGTGTCATTCTGGCCCACTTTAGATTCATGAAAGCTGCTTGTGTTCAGAATCTCCTCATGTTTTTCTGAGATAATCACTCGCTCGGCAAGGCGTAGTTCAACACCCACATTTGTGTCAAAGAAAGCCATTCTCTCTGATGCTCAGTGGAATCCACTCACCATGGGTCTTGAAGCCAAATATTTATGATAAATATATGCTACATGCAACTTTTTACATGTTCAGAGTGAGACTCTATACAGACTGTTATATAAAAGAAAAATAATGTGAAAAATAGTCTTACTATTTGGGGGGAATGAAATAAATTATGGTAATAATGCATTTGTTTTTGTTTTTCAGTACACCTGCCTCAGTCTGCCTTGAAGCTGAGCTCAACATCCTTTAGTCGAAGACCAAGGGTCCTTGAGGATCATATTTCCAGTTGTTTAGATCGTTTTGGGACTGTAACGCCATCTGCAAAAAATATAAAAGATTTTAGAAGCTGACGTTAACATTAATTGGAAGGAATCACTAAAAACCCCTCATATCCAGACCACTTTGATAAATCACGTCTCTCATTGGGACTCTAAGGCCTTGAGCAAAACATACTGATATCGTATATCAAAGACAATTGAATTAGATTCTATCTTTTGCCATGGCAACAACAGGCATGCAGTTGCTAGGCCTAATCCTTTCCCTCGTGGGCTGGGTTGGCGGGGCAATAGTATGTGCCATTCCTCTGTGGCGTGTCACTGCCTTCATCGGTAACAACATAGTGACGGCTCAGATCATCTGGGAGGGCCTGTGGATGACGTGTATAGTGCAGAACACAGGCCAGAT
>JAODUK010027365.1:0-18359 GCA_027564635.1 Typhlichthys eigenmanni
AGATAGATATATATATATATTATTTTATATATATATATTTATATATAGAGAGAGAGATAGAGAGAGAGAGAGAGAGAGAGAGAGAGAGAGAGAGAGAGAGAGAGAGAGAGAGAGAGAGAGTGTTGGACTGGTAATCTCAAGTCCTCCAGACTGCTCAGGCAGTCAGTGTTTTCTTGGAGATGCAACCTGTATTTTGGCCATTTTATTTACCAGTATTCTTACACCCACACGCAAAATGTTAACATTACCCTCCAAATTAAAACTATAAGTGCATTGGGTCAGGAGGATGAGGTGCCAAACCAGTAGGAATATAATTCATATAGTCTCATTCATATGAGTAAAATCATGCAGAACAGGTCTGAGATAACATGCAACGCATACCTATCGCACTGTAAAGCCCCGTGTGTACACAGGACAGATGTATGGCTTTCATGTGTCAAGTTCTGTGTGACAAAGCGTGTTTGACTTTGTACTTGTCTGAGTGCACGCCTGTATGAATGAGCGCATGTCAGGCTTATATGGGCCAATGGCAGACATGGGTAAGCATTTATGTGTGCTTGTGTGTGTGTGTGTGTGTGTGTGAAAGAGAGGGGAGGGAAAAGGGTTGTTTTCATCTAGAGGTTTCAGTCTGATGATAGGATTAGATTAGATTGACAGTAACAACAAGGCCGGCGTGCCTTTGACAATCTAGGGATTAAGGTACAGTACACACATTCTCTCTCTCAGACACACACACACACACACACACACACAGAGAATGAGGGATTGTGGGTGCTGAGGGCCACCCAGAGGTAGCAGGCGATGTACCACACAGTCAGCCTGTCTACTAAAATTGTTTGCTCTTCAATCAACCTAGCAGGCCCAGTTTGTCATGCAAATGCGGCCCTGGCCTGCCTCCTTTTGTTTCGTTGACAGATTAGTGTGCCTGTGTGTTACATGGTTCCCCGTATACGTGTGTGTGTCCACGGCACACTGTTTTCCCACATTTTATCTTCCAACGGTAATCCTCACTGAATGTGAGTGTACATCTCTGTTTCTATGCACGTGCACGTCTCTCCCCCCTTCGCCCAGCTACAGTATGTTATCTCCCTGTCAGTATCTCACAGATGCATGCATCTATATCATATTCATAACAAGAGTTTCTGCAAGAAGCTTTGCCACACTGAGCACAGTTCTGATTTTAGTTTCTGTCTCATTTCCATACATCCCCGGTTACACCGTAGTTTAAATATTTTTAAAATGACCAACCACTGATTCCCGTTGTTGAAAATCCTGATCCAAACAGCAGGTATTGTCAAATAAAACCACTAACAGTCAACGCAGTTGGCAAAAGTAAAACTGCAATTATGCTATTTCGTATTGTTGACTTTCTATATAGCTAAATTACATACATTTTGTTTAATAGACAATGGCTTTGAGTGAAATGGCATGCTTCCTCTGCTTTAACTCTCACTCACAAACATTATACTTTGTTGGTTATATCCACTTTGTATTCAGGGACAGAAGACGGTTTTAATAGTCTATCTTTAAGTTAATGTGCGTGTTTTGCTGTGTGGGTTTTCCAATGTAATTGATGAACCCAATGCAGCAACTCAATGCACATAGAATTGTAATATCCCATTAAAATAGGCTTTGTTGATGAGTTAAGTATGCTATTAATATAAATCTATTCTACATCACTACTGCATCAGATTCCTCACCTACAGCATGTGTTATGTGTAAAGCGGTATGCGCACGCAAACGCATGGATACCAAACCAGGCCGTGTGCCTTGTGAAAAAGGTATCTAGCCCCTTGCGGATGCCCCTGGCTACAAGTAGCGCTAGCTAGTGAGGAGTAGGTGTTAGGGTGAGCAGAGGAGAGCACGACTAACACGAGAGCTGGTCCCCGTGACCTCCAGGGAAGTTGACTCGCCCTTTTTAATGGACTGATTTAATACAAAGACTCTCCCGATGCACACTCCTGCTCGCTCGCTTATAGACTCTCTCTGTCTCGACGCCCCCTCCCTCCCTCCTCCTCCTCTCCCTTTGCACCTCTGTTTCTTTGTGACTATGCATTTCTCTCTGTCTCCTCCTCCTCCTCCTCTCTCACCTCCTACTGCTTCTATGCTGACACAGATACTCACCCCAAACCATGTCTACTACCCATGCCGTCTGCTCTGGTGCTCCCGTGTGTGTGTGTGTGTGTGTGTGTGTGCGTGTGTGTGTGTGTGTGTGTGTGTGTGCGTGTCACACCAGAGGGGTGTGACGCATTGCCCTCGTTCAATCTGTGGGACCCAAACACACACACACACACACACACACACACGAAGCGGCCTACATGTGAATTTGTGTGTATGTATAGACTTTACCATACTGTGTGTGTGTGTGCGTGTGTGTTATCGCAGACTGAGCAAGGCCACTGCAACACACCCCGCAGTGTGTAAGAGGGGCTGAATAAATGACTGTATGATTCAACCTGAAGGCTGGTCAATATGGCCAGTGTGAATATTTAAAAGGCTGTTAGCTCTGGTGTCAGGAGTAAACCCATTACCCCGACGGAGAGCAGAGACCTGGACGCCCCCAATGACTCCTCCCGCGCACGTGTGCGCCTGTGTGCGTGTGCTCGTCCCATGAGGTGGACATGTTCGCATGCAGTGTGGATACGTCTGTGCGCCCGCATGTATCGCCGACGCATGCGGCAGCCGTGTCATGTTCGCGTTTAAAAAGTGCACGACTTAAACTATTTCTCCCCTCCCCCCCCAAAGAAGAAAAAAGAGGGAAGCGAGAGAGAGAGAGAGAGAGAGAGAGAGAGAGAGAGAGAGAGAGAGAGAGAGAGAGAGAGAGGTGCTTAGTTGGTGAAAATCAGGCTGCGTGCTGGATAACAGGCTGAGTGGGAGGAACAATGACCTAGTTTCCAAACAACACTGTGCAACACTACGGGCAACCGCCAGCACACTGGAGAATCACGCACTGCGCTGCCTCTATCAACTGTGTGCGTGTATGTGTGTGTGTGCGTTTGCTCATTTCTCTTGCTTGTGTGGTTTGTCCCATCGTCCTCGCTCCCGTCTGTCTGCCCTACTTCCGGCTGAGAGGCACTGGACGTGGACAAGTGTGTGTGAGTGTGTGTGTGCGTGCGTGCAAGGACTTAGGAGCTGTGTCACGCTGCACTGCTGGGAGGCCGCAGGGTCCCTGACTGCTGTCTGAATGTGAACAGGACAAGTAACAGCATGATATGGTCTCGCTCTCTCTCTCCCTCTCTCTCTCTCTCTCTCTCTCCCCTTGACTTCCTCTCATAGGCGATGTAACCCAAGCGAACTGACCCGTTGCTCCTGCAGATAGGAGGCGTGCTTGGTAGTCATACCGAGAGCTCAGGGTGGGTTTTTTTTTTCCTTCTCCTTTTTGTATCTGATCTGTCAGAGGATGTTCACGTGCCTTAGCAACACATTCGACTACTGTATCTATGGTTATCAGCCCTTATCGCAGCCCGAACAGCACACCACCAACAAAACTACACTTTAACTCCAGCTACATGTGTGATACAATGCAGCTATACTGTATGTGGATGCTTGGCCTGCAACATGACATTACAGCAGAGCAGGGTCATACATGCCTTATAGGAACACACTGCTGCTCTGTAGAGCTAGTTAGTTACATGGTACAGCATTTACACAATTCTTTTTCCCCATGCTAACACATGAATACTTACTCCCATGCTAACACATTATTACTTACTCCCATGCTAACACATTATTACTTACTCCCATGCTAACACATTAATACTTACTCCCATGCTAACACATTATTACTTACTCCCATGCTAACACATCAATACTTACTCCCATACTAACACATTATTACTTACTCCCATGCTAACACATCAATACTTACTCCCATGCTAACACATTAATACTTACTCCCATGCTAACACATTATTACTTACTCCCATGCTAACACATTAATACTTACTCCCATGCTAACACATTATTACTTACTCCCATGCTAACACATCAATACTTACTCCCATACTAACACATTATTACTTACTCCCATGCTAACACATCAATACTTACTCCCATGCTAACACATTAATACTTACTCCCATGCTAACACATTATTACTTACTCCCATGCTAACACATTAATACTTACTCCCATGCTAAACAAACATGGTGGTTTATCAGGATTTGTATCTATTAATTAGCATCTTAGCAGGCCACACTGTCCATAAAGATCTGAAAAATCATTTGAAATTATCAGAACCGTTGAGTTGAGACTGGAGATTATAATATGGAATCAAACAGTGCTCCATTATAATAATAAAACTTTTGTTGATCAAAAACAGCAAGCAGTCCATTATCATTATGAAACATAACAATGTGTTTTTAGTGTAGAGTACACATGAAGATTGTCCTTCCTCTGTCCTCTCAAACTGCCAACCCAACTGATATGGCACCATAAATTCTTTGAACATTGAATGAGTGTAACCACATGAAACCCGCAACACTGAATCCTAACTGCCTGAGTGCTGTACCGCTAGCGTGCTTAGCAGCAAAACGACATCTCTTCCATTCGTTTTCATCTCTGTGTCCTCTGTTACACCAAAGGCTGACGGCAACATTGTCTGCTCCAATACACACTTATTAGGGTTCCTGCTAGATTGGAATAGCATTCGATTTGTTGTGCTGTTTGAACGACAATACAGTATTAAGACAGGTCGTTGTGGATGGATGCTGGGAATGACGTAGCGTGAGTCTTGGTGAGGAGTGGTGTAACATGTACGCCACCAATGAGTGGCCAGCAACCTGACTACTACTATACCAGGACTTCCAATTGGCTGGCCAGCTTCATGGGGCAGCGGCAATTGCGGCACAAAAATCACCCCAGTGGGGATGGCATTACCATATGGTATCATAAACACTATGCCTATGGTATCTTGTGTGACACTACATTTCTCCTTAGAGCTTTTCAATATGAAAACATGCAAAAATAAAACTTCAAAGTGGATTTTCCGCTTCTTTCTTTCTTTGTTGACAAAATGAAAGACAAAATGAAAGCTCTGTGCTCCCATCTTGACCAGTTTGCAGTCCTTTTTTGCCCTGGTTGCTGGTTTCCATGGCGACCGGTGCCACCGCTAGGCGACAGCCACTGGCACCTCCTCCACAGTGGCTGACCCAGTGGACTGAGACATCCTTCCTGTTCCGCTCTATGCCAGGGTTCCCCAATCCTGGTCCTAGAGGGCTGCTGCACTGCGCTGTATGTTTTAGACGTCTTCCTGCTCCAACACAGCTGATTCACATGAATGTGTTGTTAATACTCATTTTAACGAGCTATTCATTTGAATCATCTGTGTGCTCTCCCAGTGTTCCCCTTTTACACACGCTCTCTCTCTCTCCTTCTCTCTGCCTCTGTCTTTATCTCAACCTGTGCTTCTCCAGTCCTTATCACAGCATCTCTATCTGCCGTCTCTTCCCTATGTGATTCTCTCCTTTGCTCCGTCCACATCCTGTCTAGCAGGGCCCTGCCACCCCCCCCCCCCCCCTTCCTCTCTCTTTCTCTCTCTCCATTTCACAATTTCACCTCACCTTTGTTTTCCACTTCAACTTAATTCAGAACAAAACAGAGTGGGTGAGGGAGACTATGACAGACAGATGGAGTGAGAGAGAGAATGACAGAGTGAGAGAACAAGGCTCGTTATATCTCTTTTTATATGTTGAAGTGTGAGCATGGGCCATTTTCTGTTCATTCTGCTCAGAGTTTCTGAGAAGCTGCATGTGAAGGAGGAGGCCGCCTGCAATTTTACTCATGAGAAGAATAGGCTGCACATGAAACCATATGTGTTTAAGGAGATCTTGAACCTTAGTTAAACCATTCATTTGTAAGGTCCGCACACATTCAGCAACCAAATAATCCGTCATTCGTGGACTGGAAAATACAAAATTTGGCGTCGGTCGATTGACTGGAGGAGTCTAATCTCCTGTGCTGTCTGCTATGTTTGTACTGTTGTACTGTTCTACGCTTGTGCACAGGTCTGCATGTGCGCGCGCGCGTGTGTGTGTGTGCGTGTGCGTGTGTGTGTGTCTGGCTGATGAAGAAGCAACACGATGCACTCAAAACTCATGTCTCATGTTTCTTAGCCCAAACTAATACAATATCTCGGACTAATTGACTTCCACAAAAGATCAGTAATCTGTGCATTCCACAATCCTCTGATGACTAAGATTGGGGATAGTTTCAACATTTATTTATTAAATACAGAGATAGAGCAATGAATGGTAATGCAATGCTTGGCTTAGGCTAGTGCACACTACCTCTGCAGACACAATACAAGCAACACATAATCTCACAGAAATACAACTGTTGTCAATAAAAATACAATAAACTTGTGAAAATAAAAAAAGGTAACAATAAGGTGACTAATGTGTGAGTAATATTGGATAGCTACTGTATTGTGTGCTGCAGACAATAGGCATGGTTTGCAATTTAAATGTGGCCAAATTGGCAAAATATTAATATGTACAAAAAATATAATTTTCCTTGGTGTATAAAATCCATGTCACATCCATGTGCAATTCATATACAGTGAATTAAAAAAGTCTACACACCCGTTAAAATGCCAGGTTTTTGTGTGGCTGTGTTCAGAATGAACCAATTACATTCAATCTCATGTTAAATAGAAGTCATTACACACCTGCCATCATTTAAAGTGACTCTGATTAATCCCAAATAAAGTTCAGCTGTTCTAGTAGGATTTTCGTGACATGTTCTTAGCTGCATCTCAGAGCAAAGCCATGGTCCGCAGAGAGCTTCCAAAGCATCAGATGGATCTCATTGTTGAAAGATATTCAGTCAGGAAAAGGGTACAAAAGGATTTCCAAAGCATTAGACTTACCATGTGTTCCATGGTATATCTAATGCTTTGAAAATCCTTTGAAATTCAGTGAAGACAGTCATCATCAAGTGGAGAAAATATGGCACAACAGAGACATTACCAAGAACTGGACGTCCCTCCAAAATTGATGAAAAGACGAGAAGAAAACTGGTCAGGGAGGCTTCCAACAGGCCTACAGCAACATTAAAGGAACGGAAGGAATTTCTGGCAAGTACTGTCTGTGTGCTACATGTGACAACAATGTCCGTATTCTTCATATGAATGGGGTAGGGTGACAAGTCCCCCAAAAGCATGTGGGGAAATGTGTTATGGTCTGATGCAACCAAGGTTGAACGTTTTGGACATAATTACTAAATGTTTGGCGCAAAAACAACACTGCACATCACCCAAAGAACACCATACCCACAGTGAAGAATGTTGGTGGCAGCATTATGCTTTAGGGCTGTTTGTCTTCAGCTGGAAACGGGGCCTTGGTCACGGTGAAGGGAATTATGAACAGTTCCAAATACTAGGCAACTTTGACAGAAAACCTTCAGGTCGTCCGTTAGAAAGCTTAAGATGAAGTTCACCTTTCAGCATGACAACGACCCAAAGCACACATCCAAATCCACAAAAGCATGGCTTCACCAGAAGAAGATTAATGTTTTGGAATGGCCCAGCCAGAGCCCAGACCTGAACCCAAATGAACATCTGTGGGGTGATCTGAAAAGTGCTGTGCACAGGCGATGTCCTCGCAATCTGACTGGGCAAATATTGCCACGTCAAGATGTGCCATGCTAATAGACTCTTACCCAAAAAGTGCTGTAGTAAAATCAACAGGTGCTTCAACAAAGTATTAGTTTAAGGGTGTGCACTCTTATGCAACCATGTTATTTTTAAGTTTGTATTGATAAGTTTCCCCCCTCAAAGATTTCAGCTTGTTTTTCAATTGAATTGTTCACATTATAGGTCACATTAAAGGTGGAAAAAAGTCTGACATGATTTATCATCTCCTGCTGAAATGAGAAAACTACAGAAATAAAATAGTTTTCCTGCGGAAACCCTGAAAATAATTTGGGTGCTTAACATTAGCATGTTGATGCCCTTCCATGCCAGTAGCCAGCTGTGTGTGTGTGTGTGGTGTGCTTATGCATATGTGGTGGTGTGTTAGTGAAGTAATCCAATGTGAACATTACACTATGTGACATGCAGGGCTGCGGCCTGCAGCTTTCATGCCTGTACACTTTACGGACGTAGCGTCTGCCTCCAGAGTTGAACCAGAGACCTTCTGATCGATGGCTACCCGGCTAGCCTGCTGGTGCAGATCCAGTGTCTTGCTCAAGGTTACTTTGGAACGATGGGGGCTTGTCAACGTGGAGGTCAACCCTGCTTCCTCTGTGTGTGTGTGTGTGTGTGTGTGTGGGCAGTTTGTGTATTTTGTGACCGTATACTCTATTGTCTATGTAGGGCTGTCATCAGTGTCTCTCAGGTGTGTGTGTGTGTGCCAGACAGCGTTCTGCCCTCCACCCATGGAGCTAGGTTCATTGTCACAGTCAGCACATCTTTCCCTGCTCATCAGCACTCTGTTTGGCTTCCCCTTCACAGCTGCTCATAATCTCATGCACGCGCACACACACACGCACCCATAATCCCCATTACTAATATCTGGAGCGTAAAGGGGAGACGCTCCCAATGCCCGTAATGAGGCGCTCGTTGCCGTGGAAACCGCCGCATTGTCACCACCTCTGTTACTGTCACCGAGGTGTGTGGCTCAGGGGGGCTGGGGGAACACAGCGCACCACCAAACAAACAACACACCCCGATAAATAAACATGCACGCCTCAACAACCGCAGCAATGTGTTGCTGCTTCACAGGTAACTGTAGCATAGCGTACACAACACAGTAAAACAGTGTGTATGGTTTGTTGTTTGGAACAATAAACCTAAACATGAATACATATAAGTAAATTGCTTTTACTATTTTAAGATACTAACAACAATTGCTTCAGAGCTGAATAGTGGGTGTTTATTTTGCTGTCAAAAAGGAAAATGCCATTACATAATGCTGCTTAAAGTGTCTGCATCTTCCAAAATGTTAGCTTTGCAAAGGTCATGGTGCATGCACAGAAAGACGCACGATGTGTGTTTTTGGATACATTTCTCTTACACTCCTCCAGATACAGTAGCTTTCTTAGCGGAAAATGATTTGCTATATAAATATTGTACCAATAGATTTGATAAGATAAGGTAGGATGGGATAGGATGTACACTGCATTTAACAAAAATCTCTTCACCGAAGTAATTGCATTATGTAATGGATACAGTCTATGCTGAAGCTTTCTAACTTAATACAGCAAGACTTACATGATCAGGTTAGGTTAATATAATGGAACACTGCATATACTTTACATAAAACGTAATGTTGGTTTAACATAGCATAATGTAATATACTTAAAATTATATAAATTCCTTAAATTAACATGCAAGTCACGCTGGTTTAAAATGTAAGACACATGCTTATTGATAATTAAAAAATGATCTATGGAAACATGACTACTGAAGGTCCATTGACCCAGCCCATGTAGGGGTTCTGATAAACAAATGGTATCAAAATGTTGCTATGCATGATGATATAACCAGGTAAAAAGAACAATGGTATTTCTTGTTAAAGTCAAAGCATTAAAGGCAGGGTTAATCATTCTCGAGAACCCTTGCTAACTTCAAGATAAAATCAAAACAAACTTCCTCCGAAGCTCTACCCAACACACTGAAGCACATTGAGCAGCCAAGGCCATTGCTGCTGTGAGCGGTGTTTGCTACTTTGTTGGACTATTTACAAAGCCAGGGCTGTGTAACAGTACCAGATTCTTTTTTTAGCACGCACAGAGAATGGTATAAGATAGCAACAATATGAGGAGATATTTGGTGTATTTTACTATACCTTTAATCTGTTTGTAATTGGATTACGTACCATATGTGTACCACCTTCGATTTCTATAATGTCTCAAGTCACGATTGAAACGTAAAGCATCTCAGAAGGATCTACAGGAGATGCAGTCTAGACAGACAAACTCTAAAAGTAGTCTACAAGCCTGTCCTGTTCCTTTTCCACTGAAACATGTAATCACTCATCAGAGTGAAATGTGACAAGGCTTCCATCACTGTTGTCGCATAACTAGTCAAATTGATTTAAGGAGGTGCATTAGAAATAGCTTGCTCCAAGGTAATGGAAAAGCATTGCAGCACATCAAGAGAGACTTACACACTTTAACCCCAGGCCGACAGCAACACTTTACAGGACCTGGTGATTTATACGTACATCACTGTATCTTAAAGTTAACTTCAATAATGGCAAGCGTATTGCTTCACCTCTTTTACTAAGTGTATTGGATCAGTAGACACATATAACATATAGCTTGCAATCTAGCAATCACAACATTACATCCATTTTACCTTGACATTTACTCAGCTAGACAAATAACTCACTGCCAGAAAAAGATAGCGATTTGCACATACTCCATTCCATGTTCAGAGAGCTTCTATGGTGCATTAAATTACATAATCCTTTATGAAAAATTATGTATATGAAGGCATATGAACTCATGTTGATTTGCCAAAATGATTACAGTTTTAGGACTATTTTTGTTAAGTTGACTTAATTCACTCTTAAATGCTACATTGCTATTCACCATTCTATACTAGGCCTATTGGACTGACCATCTGCCCATCTATCTATTTGCCTGCCTATCTGCCTGTTTATCTGTCTGTCTGTTTATCTATCAGCTGAAATCTATCATAACATGTCCAGAGACAGCTACATATTTCACTCAATATCTGAACACATTAAGGAATGGTCTTGCCCTCAGATTGATTCGGAGGTGTGCATGGCTAGATTGAGACAGACACACACACACACACACACACACACACACACACACTCTGTCTGATGGGTAAATATTGGATATTTCATGAGTACAGACTGTTAGTTCTCAACAGGTGAAGGATTTGGGACATGAAAAATTCATCAGGTTTACCTGCTCATCTGCTATGATTGATGGTTGGTTTGTGTGTGTGTGTGTGTGTGTGTGTGTGTGTGCGTGTGTGTGTGTGCGTGCGTGTAATGTATGCTATAATGGATGGGAATTAGGCAAAATGGTGAGAGCATATCCCAAATTACTCACACATGAACACACATACGTGTGCATGCACACACACGCACACACACATGGTTCACGGCAGAACAGAAACCCAAATACTGTCAGACTTGCAAGCCAACACACATTCACACTCACATTCTGGTGTGTGTGCATGTGTGGGAGGGCATTAACAGCGCCGATGATCAAACAGGCGATGGGTTAGTCTAATTGTAGGTAGATATGGCATGGCCTCGTGTCTGGGAAACAAGAGTAGACCTAAAATCCAATTTCAGAAGAAAACAAATTTCAAAAACTGCTCACGAGGACGACAATAACCTCCACAGAAATCGATTCATAACAGCACCCACGCGGGAGGTGGGAGGTGGGTGAGAGAGAGAGCGAGAGAGCGAGAGAGCGAGAGAGAGAGAGAGAGAGAGAGGTGAATCCTATTGGTGTTTCTGTCTGGGCTGTATACCATTTGCCTGTGTCTCATTGCAAAATTTAGGCTAAGAGTTGGATGATTTCTCCTTGAAACAAAGCCGTGCGGGTGTTAAGCTGCATACTAATGTGGGGCCCGAGGCACTTGAAATAACTTTGAAAAGGCCAGTGCAAGTCTGGCCAGCAAACTTATAGCAACAGAGAGACAAGAAAAGGAGAGAGAGACAACATAATGAACATTGTGTGTGTGTGTGTGTGTGTGCGCACGCATATGATAATCACAGACAGAGAGCGTGACAGTAGGAAGTGGCAGTACAGTATCCATAGCCCTGTCTCTCTCCAGTGAGACTGCTGGTTTTCTCTATTTGGGCATCCTGTTCTTTTTAATTACAATGATAAATGGTATTTGTCAGAGATAGTTTGTTTTTGTGTTTGTATTCATGAGTGTGGGTGTCTGTGTGTTTATGGCTGTGGGTGTAATTCTTAAAGAATACTAGAGTCTTTTTGTTGTTGTTTGTGCCCGTGTGTGTTTGTGTGTGCGCATGAACACTTGTTTGTGTATGTGCTCTTTGGGAATGTGTGTAGGTGTGTGACTTCATAATGCATGTTTAACAAATGTGAGCTGCATCTAATCAGAACGCCGCATCCTATATTTGTGTGTGGCTGAGCCACACCCAGCGGCCGTGTAATGATAGCATGCCTGGCAGTCAAATCCTCACTACGGTCTGTAATTAGAGCCAAGCCACGCCGCCATAAAACACTAGGCATGGTCAACACACCTTGTTTATCCCACTGCATTCTTTCACTTGGTTTCTCTCTTTGTAACCGTCCACAGAGGCTTGGCTTTGAGTCAGGCTAGAGCAATCCACCAAGAAGATGTCAGCTGACACAGCAGCCTTATCACTTCTTATCGCTGGTTACCGCTGGTTATTTAGGGATGACTGCAGACATCAGTAGTGGTCTCTAATTCTATTTTCCCTTGAGGGGTAAAATCTGGGAATTGTTTTCTGGCCTTTCTTACATTTGTTCTGCAGACTAGACTTTATTTTTTATCTTTGTTCTATACTTTCTGCCACTAGATGTCAATAGCTTCTCAGCCAAACAAGGACACACATGCGCTCTAACGCTATGCTAACAGCGCCAGCACTGCTATGTAAACAAAGAAAAGATTCACGGATTACAACACACAGAGTTACACAATGTAAGCAGAATCACAGTTTGGAACCACATTTACCACCACGGCAAAAGAGACAGACAAATACTAAAAAATAAACTGGCAGTTTCGTACAGTTTTCATTCTTTGGTGGACACCATGAGTATTGTATTGACACACCTCAGAGACTATATGTAGGCTACGTGAGAAACGTGTGCGTAACTCTGCGCGTCATTTCTCATCAAAAATCACTTATCCTGCACAATTATGTTTTTAAATAAAGTGTGATATTATTCCACACATTGTTTAGTTTGAGTATAGACGCAAAGGCAATAGACTCAATCATTAAATGCAAGATTACAGTAATCCCAGCAAACCCGACATCGTAGTGACGGGGATTGAATTCAACCATGAATGAGAACACACGTTCTATAAGTATATATAAAAAATATAAAAAGGCTCAGTATTTCTAATCTAGTGTTGAGCTAAATATGAAATAAAAAATGTGTTTACTTATAGAAGCTTTGTATATGAGAGGCAGGCTGCACCTGCAGCGGGTTAGGGGTGTGTGTGTAGTGCGTAGTTCTGGATCTAAGAAAAACTATTTTGGTTGTAAAAGACAAATTATTGTTTTTTTAACAATTTAACCTTGGTTTATGTTTAGATAATTCAAACCGTTACATTGGGTAGTTGAGTGGCAGTCTGTACAGGTCAATGGAGTTGTGCTTGTTGATACAACCTATTGGAACATTTTGTGCGACGATGCCAGCTTTACTCTTAGTGGATTCCAGCCATAAATGTCTTAAGTGAATGGAATCACTCAAAGAATGATACATACATTACAATTAAATAGATACTTAAGAGTTAGAGATTTCTAGATTTAAGTACTGTATTTTTAGAGCAAGTATACAGCAAATACAAGTGCAAGTATTTAGGATGGCGGATAGTGGTGATATTAGCTACATTAGCTATATTGGTTACAAGACCAGGTTGGTCTTGTGGTCTAGGTGTTGGGCTCCCAGCCAGAAGGTTATGTGTTCAAACCTGGGTGTTGACCTACCTGTAAGCATCCTTGAGCAAGATGCCTGACCTCCTATAACTGCTCCCAGTGGTTGGTTGGTTGCACCTGGCATGAGAGCAATCACCATCGGTGAGTCAATGTGAGGCAAAATACTAAAAAGGAAAACAATATATAAGTTTGATGATTTATTTGGCATCTCAGAAAGGCCCGGTACAATAATAATGTTAAAGTAAGATAACAAGCAAACTGAGACCAAACATGGTGCTACTGTAATGGTGGTCAATGGGAGCTGTTCAATCTTGCCACGAGAGGTTAGCACTCTTTATCAAAGGACTCAGATCTGGCCGTGTGGAGCTAACCCAGGTCATTTAATGTAAGTGATGACCGCCCTTCCCCTCTCACCCCCCACCCAGAGTCCACTACTAGAGCATCCTATACCTCCCAAAAATTTGACGTTTCGATCTGGACCTTGGTGAATGCCAAGGCGTATTATACACATTTGCTAGCAAACCATTTGTCATGGTAATTGATAACAATAGGCGTCACCTACAGAGTCTGTGTTTCAGCACAGCTAAAGAGCCCTACTTCACACCATTGATTAAAATATCCCCTGCAGTCAATTGTGGAGGTGCCACGCAGGGGCACAGACACAGGCTGGAGGATTTGGTAGGGACTGTGTATGTGTGTGTGTGTCTGTGCGTGTTTTGTCTTGATCAGAGTCTTGAGGTTACCAGTACAGAGGGGGTCTGAGTATAGAGTTCACACAGAATTCAATGGCATACCATACGCCATCACCTGCTGATCTGATAAGACCATAGGTTTACTGCAAGGACACACACAGCAGGCAGGCACACGCACGCACACACACACACACGCATGCACGCGAGCACACACACGCACGCACACACACAAAAAGTCGAACATGTTCATGGCATGTATGACAAATGAGGTGGAACACTAGGGGTTCGCTGCTGGATACAACAAAGTAACGCGGCATCATCTCTCTCTCTATCTCTCTCTCTCTCTCTCTCTCTCTCTCGCTGTCTTTGTCAGAACACACACACACAAAAACACACGTCTCTGCAGACCCCCTAGGGCCGAGGAAAAGTGGCATTTGATCTGCATCCAGGCAGACATTATTAGCATCTAGTGTTTACTATGCTATGTGTGTGTGTGTGTGTGTGATAGTGAGAGGGAGGGGACATTGAGAAAGAAATAAAGAAAGATAAATAAATGTAACACTGTTGAGTGGGACTCTACAGGGACTCTCCATGGCAATGTGACAGTGGAGGATGCAGATGGAAACATGCCACACGCACACACACACACACACACACACACAGGCTGTGTGACTGACTGCTATTCTGTACGGCCTCCCATCCTGAGAACCCAGAGGTGTCAGACAGCTATTATTATCATTCTGCTTACGCACACACACACGCACGCACACACACACGCACGCACACGCACGCACTCACACACACACACACACACACACACACAGTTGAATGGCATCCAGTTAAAATCTGGGCCTTTCTGCCAGCCTGAAGTTGAACAGATGAGAAAGACCCATGCAAGGCTAGTTTTCCCTTGGTATTAAAGGATGTCAGTTCCCAAGCTTTACTCATATTCAACTTCTCTTATCATATTTTTTTACTGACTATAAATAATTCATACAGAATGTTTCAGCAGATTGTTTTTTTTGTCTAACACAATTTTATTTGTCAGGCTGGCACAAAAAGACAAAGTAGGATACAATTGAGCCAATTCACATAAATAATACTCTTTTTTTTTCATTTGCTTTGGTGAAAATCACACCTGACAGTTTTGATTGGCCAGTGATCAGGCAATGAACCAATTATTTTAATGTGTGTAAGGATACTGGATTGTTTTATCATCAGAATCAGAGATAAGGCTAATGTTCGGAATCAGAACAAGCGTGGGTTATGGTCATCTTGGCAATATTTATGGCCAGTAAAAGCCTTCATTACTTGGAATCTATAACTCTTAAACCATGTTTATTAAGCTAAACACAGTCAGTGGCAGTCGTGGGTTTAGGAAGCACAACTGGGAACGATTTTAGCTTAGGTGTTAGAAATCTTGTAAGTGGAAGTTCTGGAGAGCCAAAGCACTCTGCTCCAGTATTAAATATCGGAACAACCGTTAATGTATGTAAATGCATGAATGGAGTAATGTACTGTACTGCACTGAGCCATTTCCTGTTTCAACATAATGACTTGTGTAATGACTAAATTTGCCACGGATTTTTACTCACAGCATGCATGGATTGGAGAATGTAAAACTAATACAAACTGACAAATACTGAACTGACAGTAACAAAAAACACTAATGAAATATTCAGGCATGTGCACACATGCATTTGTTCTGTTAACGTATAATGGGACATAATCTACATGAACACAACCTTAATTCAAATACCTCCTAAATTTAATTTAAGCACAGTTCTACACTGAACTTCAATTTGTTATGATGTATGAAATAAAAAGTAAGTAATGATTCAAGAGAATTTATAGTCATTCATAAATTAAGCAACCTGCCAACTTTGGTTGCATGTAGGGGGACACGATATTGATAAAAATGTGATATTGCGATATTAATCATGAAAATTATAATTGATATGAAATGATCATTTCAATATTTTTAAACATAAGTAAAAACAAAGGTTATGGGAAAATGTATCAAAATATATTCATAACACATTTTCAACTAACAGTCATATTGGACCGGTACAACAACAGTAATTCCAAGCTACCGAGGAGGCCTTCTTTTTGGCCACTAATGTTTCCTCTTGGATCTCTATTATGTCATTAGCTTCCTCAGCCACACATCTTTTTTTCTGTCTAAATCAAACGCAACTAAGCAAAACAGCCAATGGACACATCTCTCTACAAAATAAACTGAATATTGCACTTCCTGCAACATTTTTCGATAAAATATTGTGCAACGTGATATTGCAATAACGATACTAGTCGCGAGTCGCTACATTTTCAAAGTCTCTGTTAAGTCTGATGCTCATCTTGAAGATACTAAAGATTGATTGCGGTGTTTTCATAGATTGGATGCAATGCTTGCGTTACGGGACTGTAGGCATTGTTTTTGCCGTGCCTGGTGTGAACCAGCCATAAGCATTACACCAAATGAATTTGCTGACATACACAATAAATAACATTATACGTAATTCTCTAGCTACAGATAATGTACTGTATATCTTAACCACAGCTAAAGCATAGCTACACACAGTACAGTATACCATAACCACAGCTAACTGATAGCTACACATACAGTACAGTATACCATAACCACAGCTAACTGATAGCTACACATATAGTAATGTATACCATAACCACAACTGAGTTATAGTACTGTATACTAGTGATGCGCGGGTCATGGTTTTTTACAACCCGCACCGCCCGACCTGCAGAAATATATGTTAATCAACCACTCGAACCCGACCCGCAAACCGCAAACTTGAGCCTGTATAGCAATGGCGATACAGATATACCAATTTATAATTTTATGCAAGTTTCAAAGGGACATACACTGGCGTACACACAGAGCCACCAACGTCCTTATGCCTAATATGTATGGAGCCACAGCAGATTACGGCAAAGTGAGTGAGCAGCAGCTTTGCTAAACTAGGCTTATTTAATTGCTTAGTTTATCAGTTAGGCTACGCTAGCATAATACATGATTGCATAGCCTATAGGCAGTAGCGCGTCTGCTACTAAATTAACAAAGTTTACGCAGGCCTAACCAACTTTATAGTTCAGTATGGCTAATGCAAATTAGTCTATTGAAAACCAGGTCATGAGAGGATCCCTTACCGCTGCTTCATTGCATCGTCTGTGCCATAGTGTGTGTGTGTGTGTGTGTGTGTGTGTGTGTGTGCGTGTGCTCGCACGCAATGATTCAGTAGCTATTTATTACTTGGTCGGAACGCTGTTTTGCCTCGTTTTGACCCGATCCACCCCACCCGCAAAATATTCTGACAAGCTAAGGCCCGCGCATCACTACGGTATACCATAACCACAGCTAATTCACTTGTTGCACACAGGGAAGAAGTACGTTGGTTCTTGTACAAACCTTAGTAAAATTAATCTGGACACAAACACGTGCACACACACACACGGACGCACACACACACACCAGGCCACCCACCCATCTTCTACAGTAGAAGTGTGTACATGAATGGTAGGTTTTGAAATGAAGTCGTGGACCACCCAGTGCTGCCAGGACGACCTCAGACGCTGACAGATGAAGCCTATTCACACCCCTAACACCTTCATTTGAGTCCTCACACACACACGCACGCACACACACGCACACGCACACACACACACACACACACACACACACTAGTCAATAAAAGACCTGCACAATCCCCTAAGACAAATGGACAGACTTCAAACACTTAAACACAACCTCCGAACAAGACAAGAGACAAGGGGGGTGGAGGGACAGGGAGACACCCCCTCCTCCCCCTTCCACACACACACACACACACAGACTCACTCTCCACCCCCACAGTTCTTAAAAACAAATGCACAATCCCCATCCAGAGAGAAAGCCACTGTGATATGCACATGACTCCATTTTCTCCTTGGTTGAGGGGGGCGGCGGTGGTGGGAAGGGGGGGTTAATTTGGCTCCTTTCAGGCCTGTGTGTGTGTGTGTGTGTGTGTGTGTGCGAGGATGAAAGGCATGCTAGGGAGGAGAGGGACACTGTCAAAAAGCGGGGGGGGGG